>JAPDDN010000148.1:0-50000 GCA_027422405.1 Ptychobarbus kaznakovi
TAATGACTCAATGTAAATGTAACTGGCGACTAATTTAAATATAAGTTGAAGTCTACAATTACTAATCTAAAATTGAAATAAACGTTTATATTTCTATAATTAGAAATTAAAAATAAACCAAATGACAAAACATACAATGATTAAAACCCAAGTTAGAAAAATAACAGTAAAATATGAATTAATACTATAATATTAAACTGCATAAATAATAAGTTCTGGGCAGGGGCCTGTTTCATAAAACAAGTTTACCAAATAAGCCAGGTTTATTTAAGTTATTCTGACTTATTGTCAGTTGATTGGTTCAAAATAAGTCAGACTAACTGAAATAAGCCTGGTTTATTTGGTAAACTTGTTTTATGAAACAGGCCCCAGGTCAGGTAGTGCACAACAATACAACAGAAAAGTTGTAAACAATAATTTCCGTTGCATTATGTTCAAATGCTATGTCGTTAAGTGTAAATCTGTGTGCGATTAGCCTGATCAGACGTTTCAGAGATTAGTATCATCTCAACATTACACAGCTGTCCGTCACGATGATGATTACAGCGCAGAGGTGGATGGCTGCCAATCAGGGCTGTGAAAAACATGCCTACAGTAACAACACAGGAACATGCAGCACCGTGGGGCGAATTCTCACTCGCTGACTAATGGCATCAGCAACCGACTTCTGTACATCCTGCTGTCCAAGGAACCGCCTCGGGTGTGTGCGTGTGTGTGTGTGAGTGTGTGTGTGTGTGTGAGCGTGTGTGTGAGAGCGTGTGTGTGTGTGTGTGTGTGTGAGGTGTGTGTGAAGGCGTTGTGTGTGTGTGTGAGCGCGCGTGAGTGTGTGTGTGTGAGTGTGCGTTTTGTGTGGCGTGCGTGTTGCGTGTGTGTGAGTGCTGTGGTGATGCGTGTTTGTGTGTGTAAGAGTGGTGTGTGGTGTGTGTGTGTGTGTGAGAGTGAGTGTGTGTGTGTGTGTGTGAGTGTGAGTGTGTGTGTGTGGCGTGTGTGTGTGCTGTGTGGTTTGTAGTGAGAGTGTGTAGTGGTGGCGTGTGTGTGTTTGTTGTGCGGGTGGGTGTGTAAGTGTGTGTAAGAGTGTGAGTGTGTTTGTGTGTGTGCGTAAGAGTGTGTGTGTGTGTGTGTGTGTGTGTGTGTGTGTCTGCGTGAGTGTGTGTAAGAGTGTGAGTGTGTGTGGGTGTGTAGAGTGTGTGTGTGTGTGTTGTGATGTGTGTGTAAGAGTGTGTGTGTGTGTGTGTGTAAGAGTGTGAGTGTGTGTGTGTGTGTGTGTGTGTGTGTGTGAGTGTGTGAGTGTGTCTGCGTGAGTGTGTGTAAGAGTGTTAGTGTGTGTGTGCGTGCGTTGCGCGTGTGTGTGTGTAAGAGTGTGAGTGTGTGTGTGTGTATGTGTGTGTGTGGTGTTTGCATGAGTGTTTGTGTGCGTGTGTGTGTGTGTGAGTGTGTGTGTGTGTGTGTGAGCGTGCATGCGTCTGTGTGCGTGCGTGCGTGGACGCCACCCAGGCAGCTGTATAGTAAATGCATTTCTTGCCAGTAACCAGGTGCAGCTCAACATCTTGTTTTCTTTCATTACAAAACGAGAAGCGATGCACTTTGAAAAGGGCGTAAAGAATAAAAGGCGCTTCTTCTGACTAGTTTTGTGGCTCTGTGTGTGTGCGCCAATAATCACACAGCTGCTGCGGATGACGGGCAGCTGCGATATTTGATCCCGGCAGCCAGTTGTGTCGGAGATGTTATGGGGCAACGACCTTCCCGGAGAGCGACTGAACTGACAGACAAGAATATGCTGTAGATGTGTTGCTTTCAACGGGATCATTGGAAATACGTGCTTCTACCTATATTTCTGTGAAAACTCAAACTTACATATAACTGTAAAAAAAATTAAAAGTTGAGAAAACTTAAAAGTTTAAGAGTTCTTAAGAATATCGGGTAGAATTAGGGTTGGGCTTGGTGTTGGGGATATTTCCAACATGAGAGAGAATTAACTTTTAGTGACAGATATTTGAATTATGAACCACCGCAATACATACCTGAAGCAGCGTAATACAAACAGCAATACGTGCCTATATCAACGTAACAAAAACGTGCCAGGGTCACGTATTGAACCCGCATTTTAGCGCCACTCACTGGACATTTAACTCTGAAACTGCCGCTAAACGCGCAGTAATATATGTAACAACGGTGTCGCAGAAATGTATTTAGAGCATGTATTTCCAATGAGCCTAGGGTTGGTTGCTTTCCAGCTGTGCCTTCTCAGTCGAGTTCGATTACCCTGACATTCATCCATAACACCTACCTCAGCGATGTCTCCGATAGCGAAAATATTCGGCACAGACGTGGCTTCGTCGGCGGCTACAATTATCTTCCCCGTTTCTTTGTTGATCTCCACGCCAACCTTCTCCAAATTGAGGGTCTTGGTCTCAGGAGCTCTGCCTAAGGTCAAAGAGAAGAAAGTTATGACAGGTAGGGCTGGGAAAATAAATTAATGTAGGGCTGTGCACATGCACATGCACGGAGCCGTAAATCACTGACAAGCTACGCAATCTCACGTTCATATCGAAGGTGATATATCAGTCGATATATGCGTAGCTTGTCTGTGAACTACGGCTCCGTGTATTAAATACCGCTCCATTTGAAAACAGGTGATGGAGATTTAGCGCCAATCACGGAACCGGCTTTACTGACGAGATGCGCATAATCAAATTCGATTAATTGCACAGCCCTAAATCAATGCATCGCGAAAAGAGAAATGATTCGATTCTGAGCTTAGTTTTGAACAGCAGATGGCGCTGCATGCTTCAGAAACAGCTGAACTCTGCTTGTTTCCAAATCCATACACACACCTACAATAATCATTCATAAAATTCGAAAAGGTTGAAGCGAATTACAAGGGTGTTCACAGTGTGTTTACATTAATCTTGCGTTCTGAGTCGAGGTGAAATTACATGACCCGAATGCACAATGAGTATTTGAGTGTGCTGGATAAAAACTAGATTAGAGCGCCATCTACTGTTAAAATCTAAGCTCAGAATCGAATCCAGAGAGAATCGCGATACATTCAGAAGATCTCAGAAATTCTGCATCGATTTATCGTGGCAGCCCTAAGAGAGACATATCAGACATCTTTTGGAGGCTTTGAGGTTGGAGTTAACCGCTCGGAGAATTTAGGGGTGGCTTTACGCTCTGAGATTAGCGGGCAAAATCTTATCCAGTGATTAGAAAAGAAAACACAAGCACAGCTGGGGTAGAGAGTTTCTGTGTGGTGGTCTGACAGAGGGCGTAATGAGGAGACCTGGATGCATATCCCATCAGCCTCCTGGGGCCTGCAGTGTCATTTCTGTCACTTCCTATCCGACGGCTGAGAGACGCTGTCGACACTAGTCCATCTACTTCCCCCATTACACACACACACACACACACACACACACACACACACACACACACACACACACACACACCACACACACACACACACACACACACACACACACACACACACCACACACACACACACACACAACACACACACACACACACAACACACCACACACACACACACCACACACACACACACACACACACACACACACACACACACACACACACACAGGCTTCATAAGAATCACAATAAACAATGTTTGCACCAGAAGCCAGAGGTAACATGTAGATGCTATCAGCCAGCAAGAACAACAAACCTTAAGCTCCTTTTCCTGCCTCAAGATCAGAAACAACTTCCTTCGGCTCCACTACAGTAAGACCTGAGCCATAGATACAAGTCTAGTACGTATGCATCGATCACACACACATATACATACAGTTGTGCTCAAAATTATTCATACCCTTGGTAAATATGATCAAAGAATGCTGTGATTTTTTATAATAATTAATTTTTGATCTTTTATTTAAAAACTTTACAAAAATCTAACCTAAGAGTTTAAAATGGGAGGGAAATCTCATTATGAAATGTTTTTTCCTCATACCCTTTTATTTAATACTTTGGTAACACTTTACAATAAGGTTAATTAATTAACTGCATTAGCTAACGAACTAAGAACGAACAATACTTCCACAGCGTTAATTTCAGCATTTACTAATGCATTATTAAAATCACAAGTTGTGTTTGTTAACATTAGTTAATGCACTAACATGAATAAACAACTGTATTTTTATTAACTAACATTAACAAAGATTAATAAATGGTGTAATAAATGCATTGTTAATTGTTCGTTTATGTTAGTTAATACATTAACTAATGTTAACAAATGACACCTTATTGTAAAGTGTTAGAAATATTTTTTTCCAAGATAAGAGCTCTGAGTCTTCACCTGTAATGCCTGAAGAGTTTGGAGAACACTTTCAAATATACAGTTGAAGTCAAAGTTTACATACACCTTGCAGAATCTGCAAAATGTTGATTATTTTACATACAAAAGTCTCTTAATGCATGGTTTCTCTTCTGGAGCATCAGTGAGTGTTTGAATCTTCGTGTAAATAGTTGTACATGAGTCCCTTAGTCGTCCTCGCTGTGAAAGATGGATCTCAAAATCATACAGTCATTGTTGGAAAGGGTTCAAATACACAACAATTGCTGGAAAACAAAGAATTTGAGGGACCTGAAGGATTTTCTGAAGAACAGCAGACAGTTTGAACTGTTCAGGACAAACAAGGGACTCATGAACAACTATCACTAAACAAATAAACACACAGCTGTGGATCATTCAGAGAACAACACAGTATTAAGAATCAAGGGGGTGTAAACTTTTGAACTATTTTTATAAATTTATAAACTAATAAAATCATTTTTATAAATTCAACTTATTTTCTCTTGTGGACTATGTGTGAACATCTTTATGTGAAATAATTCAAGTCAGTACTAAATAAACAATAGCATGCATTTTGTATGATCCTCTTACTTGGTAAAATAATCAACATTATATATATATATATATAACTGCTCAGTATTTTTGTCTTCTAATGTTTTACTAAAACATTTGAAGACAAAACTACAATGCCAAATCAAAACACAGTAATAATCACCCATAATAAAGGTGTTATTTTGGCAAAAAATAGTGCTGAATATATTTAACACTTATTTCTGTGTCTGTTAAAGGATGTTGCTGCCAGAAGTTCACAAGCTACAAACTCTGCCGGAGCAATTGACATGAAAGACATCCTTTGTTTTACACCACATTCCACCAGCAACAAAACCCTCAAGATATCCTCCACGGCACGTCCTTGACTTTGTGTGGGCAAAGCCAGCCTGATAATAGTGAGAATGCACTTTTTATTGGTTCATTTAAAAAAAAAAAAAGGATGTGAAACGGTGATTACAGTAAAGTGGGAAAAGCAACAGTATCTGCGTCAAACTTGAGCGAGCAATTCCTGCACTTCCCGTCTCTTTTCTGTCTGATTTGGGCTCCTGGAACTTCGCTGGCCATTGTGAAGGCTGGACACAACAACACAGAACCACTGATAAAGACTACGCCTGAGAATTCACACCACACCTACCTCTCTCTCTCTACACACACACACACACCACACACACACACACACAACACACCACACACACACACCACACACACAAACACTCACACACACACACACACACACACACACACACACCACACACACACAGTCACACACACCACACACACACACAGACACAGACACACACAGAGACACACAGACACACACACACAGACACACAGAGAGAGACAGCACACACACACACACACAAGAGGACACACAACACAGACACACAGAGAGAGACACAGACACACACACACAGACACACAGAGAGAGACACAGGACACACAGCACACAGAGAGAGACACAGACCACACACACACACAGAGAGAGCACACACACACACACACAGAGAGAGACACACACACACAGACACACACACACACACACACACACACACACACACACACACACACACACACAGACACAGACACACAGAGAGAGACACACAGACACACAGAGAGAGACACGCACACCAAACACACACACACACACAGAGAGCACACACACACACACACACACACACACACACACAGAGAGAGACACAGACACACAGACACACACGCACACACACACCAACACAGAGAGAGACACACACACACACACAAGAACCACAGACACACACAGAGACACAGCACACACACAGACAGAGAGAGACACACACACACAGACCACGAGAGATACACACACACACACAGAGAGAGACACACACACACACGGCTCTGATAATGCACAAGAACAAAGCCTGGAGTCATACAAGATAGAAACCTCAAGGCCAACATGTTAATTAGCCACAACAATCTGTCTGGCAAGACTTTAAATGAGCCTTATCTACTCAACAGGCCGGAGAGGAAAACGGATGAAACAATACGAGAGGATTACGCTGCTTCCATTCCAGTCACACATCAAATCAGTGCGAGATCTGTAATGCTGCGCCGTGATCTTAATTACATTTTACTGCACAGTTAAATGCAAAAAAATGACAACTTTAATGCAAAAAATAAAAAAAAAATTACATGTATGCCCTTAATTAAATTAAACTGAACGAATGGCTTAGCTTAGATATAACAGATAATTAACAATACAAAATTATCACAGTTTCCTAAAAGCACATTGTCCAAAGTAGTGCTGTCAAACGATTAATCACATCCAAAATAAAAGATTTTGTTTACATAATTTATGAGTGTGTAATGTGTATATTTAAACACATGCATGTATATATTTAAGAAAAATAGGCTGTTTATATATTATATTTATATATAACATGTAATAATATAAATATATATACACATGTTAATATTGTCAAAATATATACTGTATTTGTGTGTATTTATATATACATAATAAATATACACAGAACACACACATATAGTATGTAAACAAAAACGTATTTTGGATGCCATTAATCGCTTAACAGCACTATTCCAAAGTTATGATTACAGTATAGGCAAAAAAGTAATATGAATTTAAAAAAAGGAACATTAAATTGTATTTTAACTTTCTTTAAAGGTTTCTTTGCAATTAGACAAAATGAAACGACGTTGTAAAAATAATACTCATACAGGTTTTCTCTTCCATTGGTCAGGCAAAAAGAGGAAAGTCCCACTCGAAGCTCTGCGCCAACATAGACATAAAACATTTTAATGGTGACAAATAGAAAAACTGTTCAAAATTATCACATATCATTTACTAAAATAAACTACAAAAAAACACGAAAATGAACAAAAACGACATAACGACAATAATCTGGAACTATTAAATGTTAAGTAAAATGTGTACGTTATTGGCCAACACAGAAAACCTAAAAATGGCCATATATTGCTCTAAGTACAAGAGTCTAAAACTCATTTTAAGATCCAAATATGTATTTCTGTTTATTTTTTCTTCTTTCAGGACAATAGTGGCTAACATCATGTACAGAGCAGTTTCACATTAGTATCAATAACTGCAGTAATTTGGACTTAAATGAGGTCTTTTGTAGGAGTCTAAAAAGCAGATCATTAGCATTAATCAAAATGCATCAAACGCACAATTGTGAACCAATAGGAAAGCCTATTTATTTGAAGTATAATACTTCCCTTCTTCAATCCTCATAAAAGCGGTACCCCTGCAGTGGAGGAAATGCTCTCTTTCCTGGCGTTTAACACAGCCACCTGCAGAAGGGTGCCGCCCAGAGGAAGGATGGAGGAGCGGAAGGGTGGAAGAGCTCCGCTGGGGGTAAAAGACAAGAGCAGGGACGGGGCTGCTCTAGGAGTGCCATGAGGGAGATCAAAACACCAGTTTTTCTGCTTTGAGAGGTCACAGGAGAGGATATCAGCCGCTCACAGCTCAACGGTCAATAACAACATACTCGACTATAGCATACTGATTATTAATCATCAAGTCTGTGTTCCTGTGTGGCTCAGTGGTAGAGCATTGCGTCAGCAGCGAGAAAGGTTGTGGGTTCGATTCCCAGGGAACACATACTGATTAAAAATGTATAACCTGAATGCAACTGTAAGTCGCTTTGGATAAAAGCGTCTGCTAAATGCATAAATGTAAGTTTGCTTGGCGGCTACAGTAAGGCTAATGAAGGCACAGTAATACATGTGATTGTGCTTGATGGTAGAACTGTATATATTAATGTAATATTTATTGAACATTGCATTGCTAAAACACATACATGGTTATTTTCAGCATTAAATCAGTCTCACAGATTGCAAAGTTTATTAGAAATCTTAGTATTACATAAAATAATTGAGTCAATAAATACATTTTGATTTAATTACACGTGTTCTATTAATAATTTCTAATACTAAATTTTTGTACATTTTAGGTAATTCCAAAAAACAAACAAACAATAAAATATATTATTTAAATAACGAATTTGAGTTAAATAAGTGTTCATTTAATTTTAATCGATAATGCATAATTTATTAAAAATAAATGGCTTAATTTAAATAAATTGTAATTACTAAGGAAAACAAGTAAAAGTAATACATAATAATTATAATATTTCAATAAAGTGTGTGTTATTTTCAGCAGTTTGTGTAGGTCTCATTTACCTTTATTAGATTATGTAAATATTCTACTGTAAATATATCAAAACTTATTTTTTGATTAGTAATATGTATTGCTAAGAACTTAATTTGAACAATTTTAAAGGAGATTTTCTCAATATTTAGATTTTTTTTGCACAGATTTTCATATAGTTGTATCTCGGCCAATCATTGTCCTATCATAAAAAACCATAAATCAACGGAAATCATATTTATTCAGCATTCAGATGCTGCATGCATCTCAATTTCCAAAAAAAATGATGGTTTTGTGCTCCAGGTTCACATATTGTAAAAACATGGCACACGTTTTGACCTATCGTTTCATATCGTCATGTGACCAGGATAATATCAAGACAGGTTTGCTATCGCGATACTGAGTCATCCCAAGTCACTACAGATCACTAAATCTCCGTCTCATGTCACACACATCCAGAGAGGAAGCTCTCATCCTCACTGTACACACATCGATACATAAACCAGCACACGCCAGCCGGATATTCCTCTCATTGTCCCTGCAGCCGGAATGAGAGAAATCAGATGAGTGAAAGACAGAAACACAGCGCAGAGGATGGCATCTGTGCACGGAGATGCTGAGGGACGAGAAAAGGGGAAAACCGTGGAAGCTCTGGGTGGGTTTCCGTACAGACAGACAACTCTGGCAGGAAAGCCCAGAGCGAGAGAACAAAGCAGGGAATGGGGCGACCCCGGGGCCCCTGGTGCATCCTGGTCCTAAAGAGCAGATCTCAGTGCAGTGATTAACACTTCCCTCTCTCTTTATTACCCTGTTTGCAGGCCTGGCAGTGCAGGTTTTGCTGATAAAGCAGCACTGAGATGGAAGCACAAACAGATGTATGTATTATGAGGATTTATGCTTTGGAAAAGTGATGAAAGCATAACCGATCCGAGAGAAAACATGTTTTCCTGCAGCATTAATCTCTGTTAGAGCAATAAGAGATGAAGTACAGTGAAACGGTCATTAATAGCTAAACAAACGCTGACGGTCTGATGATCAATGAAAGGATTTACTTTAATTAAACGACTGGATGACCGTATTCTGCTTATTACACCGCTCCTTAGACAATAAACAGATCAATTGAATTTATCAATATAGGGAGGTATTTTATTACGCGAGGAAAAAAGAGAGAGTGTGGAGTGAGTTATGAATTTCTAACCTAGCCACGGTTAGGCCACAGTAACAGTGTACATTTTACAAACCTCTCAGTAGATTTCTGGACCATATTTAACATAAATGAATAATACAGCGCTATTTTCAGCTTTATAATTGGTATATATTACAGTCATCAGTAAATATTGTAATTGTTTCAAGGTTTTTTCATTAATTTTCTCGAAGTGACAACATACAGAGCCCATAAAGCCCATAAAAATAAAAACACAAATAAAACAAATACAGACATTTGCATGAACACAAGAAACTTTTTTGTGCACTCGAGACAAAATCTCATGAGATTTTAAAATGTTCAATAAAAAAAATAAACCAAAATTAAATTGGGGCAAAAGTCTGGAAATGCATTTTTTTTCCATACTCTGCTTTCTTTTTTTCATACTTTTCCAGACCTGGAAATTACTTAAATCAAATTCCATACTTTTCCAAACCGCGTAGGAACCCTGACTGTATGTGCAAAAACTTAAATGAATAAATACAATTAGCTAGAATGTCATTCTGTGGAAAAGTGTCTAATGAGTTCACTCCCGCCGCGTGTGTCTGAGATGCATTAAGCCTCACCTACAGCCCAAAGGACTGAGTCGAAGGTGTCGTGATGTTCCTCTTTAGTGTTCAGATCCATCCACGTGACCTGAAGAAGCCCAGAGGGCAGCTGTTTTACTCGTGTTGGTGTACACCTCCAGGAAAACCTGGTGCCATAGGCCTCCATGTAGTCTGTGACGAAACCAGACATTTGCTGAGAGACAAGCGGAAAGAAGAACACATTAATAATCTCGATTCTTTAGAGCCATGCAGGTGGATTAGCTTTAGAAAAAAACCTATTTTAGATCTTAATCTGAGCATATCGATCTCTGTAAGTGCTGTACACATAAACCAAACACTGCCATTCGCACTCAAATCAATAAATAAGAGCAAATTATAATACATGCAAATCTTTATAGTAACTAACACAACTAAAAATATAAAGGAAAATACTTTAAAGCATCATATGCACACATCAAATAAGAAACCCTACCTAATAATAGATATTTCTCCATATATACATTTTTAAATGTAATATATAACAATGCATAACATTTTAACTGAAGGAGAAGAGATTTTATCTACATAGTGGCAACCTGTTCAATCTAACAAAGAGTAACTGTACAAATAAAACGATGCTTTCAGATACATTAAGAGCTGTTCCTTCATCGTTTGTTCTCTTAAACAGATTTTGTTCACCCGAGCAATTTGCTCTTTGTTGTAATTCTATTACTTCTGTCAGACATACTGCGGGTGTAATGCTTAATACCAACATGACAAATCTCCTGTCAGAACACTAGAAGCATTAATTACAGACGAATGCTTAACAAACAGGGTCATAAAACAAGTCTGGCCAGGTCTCTCATCCTGTGTTTGCCACACAGCTGGCGGCTCTATCAGGCGAAAGCAATGCTATTGGGACCAATACTTGAATGTATATTTCACAACTCAAAAACAAATGAAATCAGGTAATATTCATCAGTACCTGATCAAAGCCCCGGAGGGCGATGCTGCGCACCATCACAGTGGTGTCCAGCCCAATGCCTGTAAGGAAGCCGGCACATTCCAGCGCTACATCTTTACACACACACACAGTGAAGGAAATATTAAAATAATAATCATGGAGCTTTTTCACATTCCCGGGGTTCTCAGCAGCAGAAGTCGTCATGGTTGGGTTAACTTCGAGAGCATCACAATTTATATATTTTTTGCATTCCCACTTTCTCAAATAGAAAAGAAAACCTCCACGATAGTGTTTGAGAGAGACGTATAACGGCAGTCAGAAGAGAGAGCGATGTCGAATCTACCGTTCCTCACACAGAAACACCCTCGCTTCAGCGTTCACTCGTTCTTTTGTCATTTGATGCAAAAGTGATATAATACTAAGTATAGTGTTATAATAATGCATACACATAAAAAAAATATCTAAATAAAATCTAAAAAACTTGAGGATTTACATTGCTGATGACCGTTTAACATGTCATCACAATCTTATGAAAATGGTCTATAATAATAATCATAATCATCATATGTGTGTGTTTTGCTTTTATATGCACCTGCAAAAATAATTTTTTTTTTTTATAAATAATGGGAAACTCACTTTGATAAAATAGAAGACATGGCATATTTATTTACTACTATTATTATTATTTTAATATTTACTAAAACTTTTTATTATTTTAATGCTAATTGATTGTTATTAATCTCATAGTGTATGAGGGGAAAACCTATGTTAATATATATATATATATATTAAGAGTTTTATAATAACTATAATAATAAAAAGTAATTTCTTTAGGTGATTTCTATTTTTCATCTTAAATGCACTTGTGTATGCTGCTAGTAAGTTTTCTTATGTTGATTTGGTTTATGCATGACTTCGATTGGTTAGTAATCCTGCTGTGGGTGCGAGCGATTGCTTGAGCATGTCTTCTAGTGCGTGAATGTGTTGCCTACATGTTTTATATGTTTTGTTTATGTTGTAATATTTAGTTTTTTGGACCCCCTTGAAAATGAGATGACATCTCAAGAGGCCATCCTTTCAATAACTTCAAATCAAATATCTGTTTAGGACATCACTTGGTGGCTTAACAAATCTGTTATGTGGGATAATCTGTGTTTACTTGCATCAAAGTAATTATGCTTAATAACCTGAGAACATGTCAAGAAATGTAAACGCCTTAGTGTTTTTATATTGGGTAAAGGTCAAAAACCATTTAAGCAAACCTAGAGATTTTCATGCACTGCGTCATTTTGCTCTGCATATAAACCTTTACATGCATTCTGGTAAAGAAAACACTATCTCAGGTAACACGGATTTCATCTTAAGCTGATTTATCACTTATTGATTAATCATAGTGTATCTGGGTAAGTAGACACTCGCCCTGTACAGTAAGTGACAGCTTTGAAGGATACAACTGGCACCAACAACCAACCTGAAACACACAGAAAACAGCAATGCATGAGATCCCAGATGAGCAGCGTGAACATAACATCAGGAAATCATCAAGCACATAGGACACATGATGTACAATGATGCTAAACAGCACTTTACTAACAGCAAAGCAAAGGAAGAGGAAAGCACAATAAAGATGACTGTGTGTGTGGTCGACGACGAGTGACATCGCCCTGAGATTCACGGTCACGTCTAATTGTTAACACAAGGCCTAATCCTCGAGGATGTCCCTACACGCTTCTGATGAGTGACACACACTTACACCGGAGCAACATCACACGCATGCGGTGCACAACACTGCTAATGCACATCTGCACTTACTGCTCTTTTGTGCAGCAGCTTATGGAGGGATTACGAGACACATCTCAGACCTCTTTTCTGCCGTTTTACCAACAAAACACATCCCTGAGCTTCCACCGGCCACATGTCTGAGACACAGACTAAAAACTATACTTCTGCCTGGATTAGTACGAACAGACATTCCTGACAGCACAGAACGACTAATGTAGGATACAGGAGACCTAAATGCATCCAAATTCATTTGCGTCTGCATAAACAACACTTCTCATGTAATCTGTTGACCACCAACGTCATTCAGAGGAATCACTGTGTTCTACACGTACTGAAATTATTGAATCAATTAATTCAACTCTGTTGAACAAGCAAAAGAGAATTAAAATTAAACATCTTTAAATGTTTAGACAATTTGCATGTCCATTCACATAACATGTTAATGCCATATATACACTAGCGGTCATTTACAATATATATATTATTATTGTACATTTATTATTGTCGAATAATCATTTGACAGCACTATAAAATAACAAATAATACAAATTATATATATATATATATACACATATACATAAAAAAAGTTAAATTATTTATTAACTGTTTTATAATGCTGTCTATTGATTAATCTCATCCAAAATAAAAGTTTTTGTTTACATAATATATGTGTGTGTAATGTGTATATTTATTATGCATATATATAAAATTACACACACATGCATATATATATATATATATATATTTAAGAAAAATATGTCATGTTTATATATTAAATATATTTATTTATGATATAATTTATATGTATAAAAATATATACACATAAATACATGAAAATGTTTTCAAATTACATGATGTATGTGTGTGTATTTAAATATACACAGTACACACATATATATTATGTAAACAAAAACTTTTATTTTGGATGCAATTAATCGCGATTAATCATTTGACAGCAATTATTTATAACATGTTAATAATTTTTTTTGAAAGGTTTTTTTGATCAAACATACACAAAAAAATGATATTGCAAAATATTATTAGTTTAAAATATATTATATATCTGATTCCTTCATTAGGATTAATGGCTTGTATGAAGTAATTAGTGCAAAAAATTCAGCTTTACCATCACAAATTATACATAATATATATAATACATATTCATATTTAAAAAAAGTTATTTTAAATTGTCATAATATTTCACAACATGACTGTTTTTTCTGCATTTTTGATCAAATAAATGCACCTTTGGTGAGTATAAGAGACTTTTAATTTTAATTAGGCCTATTCAAAACTTGACCCGTAGTGTACAATTAAATATTAATAAAATACTAAAACATTTGTAGTATATGTTATATTGAAGTATGTTATATACAGATGAAAAGTTCTAAATTATTCTTTGTAAAAACACACTATATTTTCATTCTATATAATCATAATCCAAGCCTGAGTCATAAGAATATAATTATGCATAGTCCAACACAAATGAAGGAAAACGTGCATAAAACTATGCTATAATGGCAAAAAAAATAAAACAACCACTAAAAAAACAACACACAAACATGCTTCCTACATATTACCACTCCCCACATTTATTTCAGTCTCATAAACACACGCGCACACACACACACTCAGCTATTTGATCATGTCCTTAAATAACCGTAGACATTCACCGTTAGTCCTAGCATAACATTCTCTCTAGCATAGTCTTACTCGCGCGAGAGAGTTGTTCTGGGGAGTGTGTGGGATCTGCGGTTACTGTAGACTCGGTCAACCTTGGCCAGCACTTCTATAATAACCCTGACCTCGATAAGATCATTCGTGCTGCGCCTTCCCCAACGCCTGCCCAGACCGAGCCGAGCCGGCTTTCATTTCAGCAGAGCAGAGAGAGATAACAACACAGAGGACTATTTACTGCATGAGCATCTGTGTGTCCCGAGGCCAATCGGACACCTGAACCACAGGCAAAATAGTTCCCTGGTTCCTTCAAAACAAGTTGTTTTCAACATTGACGCTTATGTAACGAGCCCAAGGGTTGATATTATACTGAATGCATCATTTGGTATTCTTCACATACGGTGTGTCATCATTAGTCCTGACAGACACTCGGTTGTTTTGGTGGAAACGACTGCACAAGTCAATGTAAACGGCTTTCTTTGGCCCTCTCGGGCATGCGTGCCAATGGTCGTGTTCATGCCCGTCAGTCACCAAGGTCTCTCCACTTCCACAGGATGAGCTCTGAAATCACACCTGTACAGCTGACAGCTCACCAGCAAAACAACATCACCTGTCTGAGAGGATGCGGCCAGGACAGAAACTATAGCGTGACTGGAGAGGAGGCGAAGGAACTGGAAACATTCCAGAAGTTCAGCTCTAAATAAAGTTATACATTCATTATTAAATACGAGATTAATACAGCATGTATCTGGATAAATAAGCTTTCCATTGATGTATGGTTTGTTATGATAGGACAATATTTGGCTGAGATACAACTATTTGAAAATCTGGAATCTGAGGGTGCAAAAAAATATAAATATTGAGAAAATCATCTTTAAAGTTGTTCAAATTAGGTTCTTAGCAATGCATATTACTAATCAAAAATTAAGTTTTGATATATTTACTATGACGGTCAAAATTATTTTTTTATTTTAATGTTGTACTACATTTACATTTATGCATTTAGCAGACGCTTTTATCCAAAGCGACTTACAGTGCATTCAAGTTATACATTTATTGTCAGTATGTGTGTTCCCTGGGAATCGAACCCACAACCTTTGCGCTGCTAACGCAATGCTCTACCACTGAGCCACAGGAACTCTGGAATATCTAAATTATACTACTAAATATCACTAAAATATCATCAATAGTTCTAAACAATAGTACTAAAATATCATCAATATTCAAATTATATAATTTCAGTTGGGGGGGGGGGGTTTGGTTTCTCTCCTGAGGCCACAAGAGTGCGCTTCGAGCAAAATATTACTTATGCACTTTTCTTCAAAAGTCAAATCATTATAAAACCAATGCAATTTCAAGCACTTTATCCAAAATTCAAGCACTTTACAAACCTTGAAAACAAGCATTTCCAAGGATTTCGAGCTCCCGTACGACCCCTGTAGTGATGTCCGGTTCGCAAACGAATCAAATCGCAAACGATTTAAGCAGATCTTCTTAGAGAACCGGTCGAACCAGTTCACCAAATCGAACTGAATCGTTTGAAACGGTTCGCATCTCCAATATGCACTAATCCACAAATGACTTCAATTATTCCGTTTATAAACGTGCCTGACTCTCCCTCTGAGTCTAAATAAACCAATATCCCGAGTTATCAGTTACTCCAATAGTACACATTGACTGAACTGCTGTGAAGAGAGAAATGACACGCACTGCGTTCCCAGATGAATGTTATAATAAACATAAACTCATGCAGACCTGCAGAGATGAGTTTGAGACGGTGCAAGTCTAGATGAGAAGTTTCTGTGGAGCTACTGTGAACTGAGTGAAGCACGCATCTAAATAATTAAAGCGCATATACTGTGTTAGAACTGCATCGCATATAATTAATTAAATCATAGCTTTGTAAATTCACAATTATTTTTAATTATGATTTTTAAACGGGTTTATCATGCAGCCTTGGAAAACAGTCTAATAATGTGTTTGATGGATTCTCGTCCGTGAAGTGCACCACTTCTGGTATTGTGCAGGTTAGTCGACGCGAGCACAATGAAGTCGACGATTTTTTTTAAAAATCGACAAAAAAAAAACGACGAATCGCGATAGCCCCAGTCTGGTCCTCAATATAAAAGTGACTTACGTTTTTTTGGGAGACTCTTTGAGCCAGAAAACATCATCACTCGTGATCCCGAACTCCATGGCTCCTGGGACCTGAAGGATAAAGCACACGGAGAAGGCATTATAAAGACGAGGAAATATTCAGCATAAGCAGCAGTCAATTTAATAGCTATTATTTTTTATATAATTTAATATTTAAAGCTATTAAAAAACATTAAAATCAATTTAAAACCATTAATACTATCAACAATGTCTAATAAATGTACAATTCCATGTATATACATATTGATATGATAATATTAAAGTTACTTTAATAATATACAATTCAAAAATAACGACTACTGTTTAATACCAACAATAAAATAAAATGCTTCCAATATTCTTCTATAAAATTATCCAATTTAACAATAAATGTACAGTAAACAATATTACATTGAATTAAAATATTATATTAGTTGCATATAAATGTAAAATAGTCTCTAAAAAAAATAATTAATGAAAGCACTGCAAATATTTAATTGCCCCAAGAAGAGACATTTCTTTCTTTTTTCTTTTAATTTATAATTTTTTTTGCCTATTTACTTAATGAAACACAAAAATACTGTTGTAACTAATAAGAATACCAACAACGATAAAAATATTGCTACCAATATTGCTATATAACATCAGTCAAATTAACATATGCAATTAATAATATTAAAATTAACATATACTTTAATAATAAAAAAGATATGTAAAATAATCTTACAATAATAAAAAAGAAAATGAAAACAGTGTCAGAATGCAAAACATTCACTTCTCTAAAACGAAGCATCACTTTATTTAACTGTAAACATTTTAAACTATTTCCCCCAAACGCAGGAAAACTAAAATGTTTGTTCCACCCTTTACTGGTCTCTTGATCATGTTACAACATGTTTATCTTTTACCAATGGAAGCAAAGACAAATAGCACGCAGGCTTTCAAGTCTGAGGAAGAATGATATCAAATGTATCATATTTGGTAAGTCAGACAGGAGGAAATTATCTGTGGCTCGTCTATCAGCAGAACAAGGTCAACACACACACACACACACACACACACACACACACACACACACACACACACACACACGTCACACAAACACAGGTCAACACACACACACACACACACACACACACACAAACACACACACACACACACACACACACACACACAAACACACACACACACACCACACACACACACACACACACACAACACACACACACACACACACACACACACACACACACACACACACACACACACACACACACACACACACTCACTCAGCAGAACAAGGTCAACACCACACACACACACACACACACACACACACACACACACACACACACACAGGCTCGTCTATCAGCAGAACAAGGTCACACAGTGGAAAGACAAACACACACACACACTCACATGTGTAGGGTACTTCGGCCGCCCACCAGTAGCAAACACAATGTTTTTGGAGGTCATTGTCATCTGTGAATACAAAGATGTGTGGTGAACAGAAACAGGCACATCAGGTTGATGGTTAAATATGTTTCAGATAATTATAAAACTCAAATCATACCTCTTTCCCTTTGTCATTTACAGCTCTGATAGTGTGCTCGTCCAGCAGACTGCCCCTCATATTCAAGTATTTCACCTTCCTGTTACATCGGACAGAGAGATTATTATATCACATTAAATATACCAACACATGAACCGAAGTCGTCCACTGCTATCATAATTCCCCATGTATAATTTCTACAAACTTACATTCTAACAAGATTTGATCATAAACAGTTTTGATGCTCAAACCCACCCTGACACTTCTGCTGTCAATAATGTGGAGACATATGTTTTGAGCATTCTGGGTAAATGACATCACCACACCTGTTTGCCTCACAGCCATTCAGTAACACGGCTGAAATTTAGCACAATCTATCATGATGGCACATTCTCTGTGTTCATATAGCCTCAGACTGCATTTATCTAATGAAACAGATAATAAGTGATAGACAACTAATCAGATTTCCTGGAAAATAAAGTCTTTAAGGCACTAGCAGCATATTTCTTCCATACATATATTAGTGCTGTCAAATTATTAATCATGATTAATCGCATACAAAAAAGTTTTTGGTTTTTTGTTTACATAATATATGCATGTGTACTGTGTATATTTAATTACGTATACAGGTATATCTAAAAAAATTAGAATATGGTGAAAAAGTATTTTTTCTCTCTAAACTTATTTGAAAAAGTGAAACTTTCACATATTTTATATTCATTACATGTAAAGTAAAACACTTCAAAAGTTTTTTGTTTTAATTTTGATGATTAGAGCGTACAGCTAATGAAAGTGAAAAATCAGCATCTCAAAATATTAGAATATTTACATTTGAGTTTCAGTAAATGACCATCCATACAGTATAAATTCTGGGTATCTCTTGTTCTTTGAAAGCACAATAATGGGGAACACTGCTGACTTGGCAATGGTCCAGAAGACGATCATCAACAACCTCCACAACCTCTTTGTAAGTCACAGAGGGTCATTACTGAAAGGGGGGCTGTTCAAGGAGTGCTGTATCAAAGCATATTAAATGCAAAGTTGACTAGAAGGAAGAAATTGGATAGGAAAAGGTGCACAAGCAACAGTGATGACCGCAAGCTTGAGAATACTGTCAAGCAAAGCCGATTCAAACACTTGGGAGAGCTTCACAAGGAGTGAACTGAAGCTGGAGTCAGTCCATCAAGAGTCACCACGCTCAGACATCTTCAGGAAAAGTGCTACCAAGACACTTCTGAAACAGACATCTTCAGAAGCATCTTCCCTGGGCTAAGGAGAAGAAGAACTGGACTGTTGCTCAGTGGTCCAAAGTCCTCTCTTCAGATGAAAGTAAATTTTTCATTTCATTTGGAAATCAAGGTCACAGAGTCTGGAGGAAGAGTGGAGAGGCACAGAATCCATGTTGCTTGAAGTCCAGTGTGAAGTTTCCACAGTCAGTGATGATTTGGGCTGCCATGTCATCTGCTGGTGTTGGTCCACTGTGTTTTCTGAAGTCCACAGTCAACAGCAGAACATCAACCAGGAATTGTAGAGCACTTCATGCTTCCTTCTGCTGACAAGCTTTATGGAGATGCTGATTTCATTTTCCAGCAGGACTTGGCACCTGCCCACACTGCCAAAGGTACCAAAAGCTGGTTCAATGACCATGTGTTACTGTGCTTGATTGACCAGCAAACTCACCTGACCTGAAGCCCATAGAGAATCTAGATGAGAGACACCAGACCCAACAATGCAGATGACCTGAAGCCCATAGAGAATCTAGATGAGAGACACCAGACCCAACAATGCAGATGACCTGAAGCCCATAGAGAATCTAGATGAGAGACACCAGACCCAACAATGCAGATGACCTGAAGCCCATAGAGAATCTAGATGAGAGACACCAGACCCAACAATGCAGATGAGCTGAAGCCCATAGAGAATCTAGATGAGAGACACCAGACCCAACAATGCAGATGACCTGAAGCCCATAGAGAATCTAGATGAGAGACACCAGACCCAACAATGCAGATGACCTGAAGCCCATAGAGAATCTAGATGAGAGACACCAGACCCAACAATGCAGATGACCTGAACCCAGACCCAACAATAGAGACCTGAAGACCATCTAGATGAGAGACACCAGACCCAACAATGCAGATGACCTGAAGCCCATAGAGAATCTAGATGAGAGACACAATGCAGATGACCCAACAATGCAGATGACCCAACAATGAAGCCCATAGAGAATCTAGATGAGAGACACCAGACCCAACAATGCAGATGACCTGAAGCCCATAGAGAATCTAGATGAGAGACACCAGACCCAACAATGCAGATGACCTGAAGCCCATAGAGAATCTAGATGAGAGACACCAGACCCAACAATGCAGATGACCTGAAGCCCATAGAGAATCTAGATGATGAGAGACACCAGACCCAACAATGCAGATGACCTGAAGCCCATAGAGAATCTAGATGAGAGACACCAGACCCAACAATACAGATGACCTGAAGCCCATAGAGAATCTAGATGAGAGACACCAGACCCAACAATGCAGATGACCTGAAGCCCATAGAGAATCTAGATGAGAGACACCAGACCCAACAATGCAGATGACCTGAAGCCCATAGAGAATCTAGATGAGAGACACCAGACCCAACAATGCAGATGACCTGAAGCCCATAGAGAATCTAGATGAGAGACACCAGACCCAACAATGCAGATGAGCTGAAGCCCATAGAGAATCTAGATGAGAGACACCAGACCCAACAATGCAGATGACCTGAAGCCCATAGAGAATCTAGATGAGAGACACCAGACCCAACAATGCAGATGACTGAAGCCCATAGAGAATCTAGATGAGAGACACCAGACCCAACAATGCAGATGACCTGAAGCCCATAGAGAATCTAGATGAGAGACACCAGACCCAACAATGCAGATGACCTGAAGCCCATAGAGAATCTAGATGAGAGACACCAGACCCAACAATGCAGATGACTGAAGCTGAAGCCCATAGAGAATCTAGATGAGAGACACCAGACCCAACAATGCAGATGAGCTGAAATCTAGATGAGAGACCCATAGAGAATCTAGATGAGAGACACCAGACCCAACAATGCAGATGACCTGAAGCCCATAGAGAATCTAGATGAGAGACACCAGACCCAACAATGCAGATGACCTGAAGCCCATAGAGAATCTAGATGAGAGACACCAGACCCAACAATGCAGATGACCTGAAGCCCATAGAGAATCTAGATGAGAGACACCAGACCCAACAATGCAGATGACCTGAAGCCCATAGAGAATCTAGATGAGAGACACCAGACCCAACAATGCAGATGACCTGAACCCATAGAAGAATCTAGATGAGAGACACCAGACCCAACAATGCAGATGACCTGAAGCCCATAGAGAATCTAGATGAGAGACACCAGACCCAACAATGCAGATGACCTGAAGCCCATAGAGAATCTAGATGAGAGACACCAGACCCAACAATGCAGATGACCTGAAGCCCATAGAGAATCTAGATGAGAGACACCAGACCCAACAATACAGATGACCTGAAGCCCATAGAGAATCTAGATGAGAGACACCAGACCCAACAATGCAGATGACCTGAAGCCCATAGAGAATCTAGATGAGAGACACCAGACCCAACAATGCAGATGACCTGAAGCCCATAGAGAATCTAGATGAGAGACACCAGACCCAACAATGCAGATGACCTGAAGCCCATAGAGAATCTAGATGAGAGACACCAGACCCAACAATACAGATGACCTGAAGCCCATAGAGAATCTAGATGAGAGACACCAGACCCAACAATGCAGATGATGACCTGAAGCCCATAGAGAATCTAGATGAGAGACAACCAGATGACCCCCATAGAGAATCAATGAGAGACACCAGACCCAACAATGCAGATGACCTGAAGCCATAGAGAATCAGATAGAGACCCAACAATCAGATAGATGAGAATCTAGATGAGAGACACCAGACCCAACAATGCAGATGACCTGAAGGCCATAGAGAATCTAGATGAGAGACACCAGACCCAACAATACAGATGACCTGAAGCCCATAGAGAATCTAGATGAGAGACACCAGACCCAACAATGCAGATGACCTGAAGCCCATAGAGAATCTAGATGAGAGACACCAGACCCAACAATGCAGATGACACCAACCCAACAATGAATGACCCCATAGAGAATCTAGATGAGAGACACCAGACCCAACAATGCAGATGACCTGAAGAGAATCTAGATGAGAGACCAGACCCAACAATAGAGAATAGAGAATCTAGATGAGAGACACCAGACCCAACAATGCAGATGAGCTGAAAGGCCCAGACCCAACAATGCTATCAAAGCAACCTGGGCTTCATTACACCTGAGCAGTGCCACAGGCTGATCACCTCCATGCCACGCCGCATTGATGCAGTAATTCATGCAAAAGGAGGCCCAACCAAGTATTGAGTGCGTAGAAATGAACATACTTTTCAGAAGCCTGACATTTCTGTTTAAAATATCCTTTTATATTAATCTTATGTAATATTCAAATGTTCTGAGACACTGAATTTTGAGTTTTCATTATCTGTAAGCCATAAGTCAAAATTTCAAGAAATAAAGGCTTGAAATATTTCCCTCTATGTGTAATGAATCTATATAATACATGGGTTTCACTTTCTGAAATGAGTGACAAAAAATATTGACCTTTTTCATGATATTCTAATTTTTTTGAGATGTACCTTTATATATATATATACTCAGTATCTCACAGAAGTGAGTACACCCCTCACATTTTTGTAAATATTTTATTATATCTTTTCATGTGACAACACTGAAGAAATGACACTTTGCTACAATGTAAAGTAGTGAGTGTACAGCTTGTATAACAGTGTACATTTGCTGTCCCCTCAAAATAACTCAACACACAGCCATTAATGTCTAAACCGCTGGCCACAAAAGTGAGTACACCCCTAAGTGAACATGTCCAAATTGGGATATAATATATATATATATATATACATATATATATATATATGGCGATGTTATTTTAATAGTAAACCTTACTTGTCTTGTAGTTGAACTCGGTGACCCCAGTTTAGAGACTTCACATGGTTCTGGACAGCCTCAGCCATTGTTGACCTGCAACATATTTCACAAAAACTACAGTTCAACTACAATAGGATGTTATACATGCACATGAGTGAAAAAAATAGGTGATTAATTTCATACTAATGCCTTTTGGATATAAATAAATACTAAAAAGATGCAGTTTCAAACTAAAATCTAATTATAACCATTAAAAAAAAAATCTATGTATATTTATGCATGTATATGCATATTTTTACACACACACACACACACACACACACACACACACACACACACACACACACACACACACACACACACACACACACACACACACACACACACACACACACACACACACACACACACACACACACACACACACACACACACACACACACACACACACACACAGATGAATTGATTGTGAGATTAGGTGTATATACGGAAAGTATATACAGGGTCTTTTATGTGTGTGTGTGTTTGCATATATACAGTATATGTATATATATACAGTTTGCATATATACAGTAAGTGTATGTAAAATTTTATTTAAAAAAAACTGTAAAAACCCTTGCATGTTTATCAGACCTTGAGTGCCCTCTAGTGCAAAGACTGCTGCGCTTTGCATTTGACCAGTCAGACATCTGTTTTTACCACAAGATGGTGCTGTGTCACATAAAGTGCTTGTGAAAGCAGTATTTGAAACAAAATCTACCTCACCACTCAATATTATATGAATATTAGAATATGCTCTGATCAGGATGAAGCTACACTTATGACTAGTGTCTCTGGCTATACGCATACGGTCATGCCAAGCACCTCTGATACAGACTGATGAAACTCACCAGTCATGTGACAGGGATTCTGGGATTCGCCAGCCATACTTCCCAGCATCTTTGACAGCAGTGCCAAGCAGTGCCGCCTGATGCATAAGCTTCTTTGGAATACAGCCGACATTCACACACGTGCCACCGAGACCCCATTTAGAGCCTAAAGGCGACATGCGCTGATTAGTTGCTTTTGAGAAATACTAATTATAAAGACAACTATACATGGGTCGGTATGTACCTTTGAGTGAAGGTTCGACATAGTCCAAGACAGCAACTCTCTGTCCTAATTGGGCAGCTGTAAGCAAAAAAGAAAAATTGCCAAGCATCAAAAACACCAAATGACATCTTAACTAGACCAATTAAGGAGATGCATTGAAATGTCATTATAGTATATATTATATACTATAGATTTTTTATTTGTTTTTCTTCAGACACCTACCTTCTTTTGAACATGCCAATCCTCCAGAGCCTCCACCAATGACCACCAGATCATAATCAAATGCACCTGCTGGAATCAGAATGACATTTCCAGATTATTCAACAAAAGTCAGACATTAATAGTTTGCTTTGTTATATTCAATTACACTTTTCCTCTTTTCATAACTTGTCTTTTAACTATTAGTTAGTTTCTCATATGAAAAAAACATTATTGCAAATTATTGTGTTATTGTACACAATAATTTGCAATACACACACACACACACGCACGCACGCACGCACGCACGCAACGCACACATTATGGAACAAGCAAACTAGGAGCAGTGCATTCGCTGAAGGTAAATTACGGATAATGACATCTTAAATAAAATAACTGGGTGAAATAACTTTTCGACAATATATTTTATTATTCAATAAGCATTACCTGTAAAGTTTCTTGTAAATATTAAAGTCCTAAAGCAGCAGAGAGCTTTTACTCTTTGCCTTCCTCTGCTGAAGGCAGCCATACTGTCAGCAGCCAAGACCCCAGTCAGTCGTTATAGGTGCCTTAAAAGATGCCTGGCTGAATTTGACCATTATAAAACTATACGTTATGACATTGTATCTTATACGGCTCGAGACTAAGTTTAACAGCTGATTTAATAGGTTTATAAACGACAAATACGAGTTTAAAAAAGAGAGGTTCTTTAGAAAAGCGTTGAACTTGACTGCTTTACCGACGTCTGATTCGTATGAGTCGGATCTTTTTCAATGAATCAAATGTTTACGAATCATACTGAATCAGTTTGATCAAAACGCATTCGATTTTTTTTTTAAAAAACATTATAATAATGATTTTAATGAAAATTCACTTCTAATTGCAATATTTTAAATTATATTCAGATCAAACTTCTTTATTAAATAGAAAATAAACTAGGTTCATTAAAGTGTTCGAAAGAACCGATTCGTGGGCAAGTGTGGAACTTTCCATCACGCTCAGAATAGGAGGCGGGCCAAAGAATATTGACAGACCTTCAGACCAATCAAAATTAAGAGCTTGGTCAGCTGCGGCGAGATGATTGGCTATGCCGGTGAGCACACAGTTTAATGAACGATCTCATAAATCAACGGCAGAGGGAGACAGAAGCGTCACTTTCCCGCTGCGCTGATATCTCGCAAGAGCGTTGTGTCATCATGCCTGTGGATATTAAAGAATGGACAGGTTCTCTAGCGCTTACAGAGGTGGAGGAACAGCCTGCCAAGCCTCTAACTGTCAAATATGGCTCTTTGGAGATTGACGCTCTGGGGAAAGTGTTCACTCCCACTCAGGTCAGAGCGCAGTGCACGCGCATGCTGGAATTAGCTAGCACTGCTTTGCATCTCTAACCGTTATAATACTTTGCAATGCAGTATGGTGCCTTTTTAATGAAGTTTGCCTGAATTAATGGAAATTCTTGCATTTGCATTGACTAAAAAGAGTTGAAAATGAATGCATTTTGTCTGTAGTTATGTAATTGTCTCAAGGGTCGCATGCAGCCAAAGTTGCATCTGTTTAGAAATTCCACGATCACGTGATGTAATGTGGACATGGTCTCGTGCATAAATTGTGAGCTACGATTAATTAATGGGCCACCGCCTAAATTAGAATAGAGACCTGCACAGCAATGCAGAAATTGGGCCAAATGAATACACGTGTTCTGAACCGACAAATCAATGCAATTTCAAGATAACATGTATTTGTAATTCTGAAATTGTTTGCAAGAACAGTTTTGCACACAACCTAAGCTGGAATATAGTACATAATGAAATCTGGAGCACAAAACCAGTCGATTTTACATCATCTGAGAGATGAATAAATAATATTTCCATTGATGTATGGTTTGTTATGATAGGACAATATTTGAAAATCTGGAATCTGAGGATGCAAAAAAATCTAAATATTGAGAAAATCATCTTTAAAGTTGTTCAAATGAAGTTCTTAGCAATGCATATTACTAATCAAAAAATTAAGTTTTGATATATTTATGGTAGGAAAATTTACTAAATATCTTCATGGAACATGATCTTAATATCCTAATGATTTTTGGCATAAAATAAAAATCAATAATTTTGACCCATACAGTGTATTTATAGTTATTGCTACAAATATACCTGTGCTGCTTATGACTGCTTTTGTGCTCCAGGGTCACATATAAGAATAAACGCTAAATAATGTCTAAACAACGGTCAACTGTTCTGCTATTAACATTAATCATAATTATTATTACTTACCGAATTGTTGCATTTGAATTCATTTTATAAATTGCATTATAAATACATATTCTACAAATAAAATGTTAAGAAGTGACAGTGTAAAATGGGACAAAGAAATCACCAGAAGTGTTTTAAACAGCATTTTTCTGATTGTATAGCCCAATTATTATGCTGTTTTTTGCCCATATTAATTGAAAGAACACATACAAAATATTAATGACAGACTATTTAAATGCAAAGAAAATCTAAAAGGTTATTAAAAATATATATAATTGAAACTTAGCATCCGAGGTGGTTTCACGTTCATTGTGCAGGTGCAGAATCGGCCCACGTCCATTGAGTGGGAGGGATGTGACCCCAGTAAGCTGTACACACTGGCCATGACCGACCCAGATGCACCCAGCCGGAAAGAGCCCAAGTTTCGGTATATTCTCAGATCAGTCAGCCATATTCATCATCACATCAGAACTGAATAAAGATGAACACAAAGCGATTCCCTAGTGAGTGAACACGTCTGAACAGGTTACAGTCACTTCTGCTACAGCTGTTGTGTTTGATCTTAGGGAATGGCATCACTTCCTCGTCGTCAACATGACAGGAAGTGACATCACCAGTGGATGTGTCATGTCAGACTATGTGGGTGCAGGACCTCCGAAGGGAACAGGTGAGATTTTAGACTGACTGGCATAAAACCACACATTTAAAGGGACAGTCCAACCTAAAAATGATTGTATTTCTTCTGTGGGGCATAAAAGAAGATATTTTAAAGAATGTTTGGCTACAACTATTACTAAAAAGAAGAATCCAATTAAATTGATGCTGTTATTCAGCAAGGACACATTAGGAAATATAAAAGGTTATTTTGAGCTTTATCAAAGGAAATGGTTTCCTAAAGAATCCCCTGACTCGCTCTGAGGAAGGCTCAAGGCCGAAATGCATCATTTAATGTTTATTGAGATGGCCAGAAGATTTTTGTAATAGTGGTTTCAAACCCAACCAAAGAAGAGCACCTTCTGGGTTTACTTCACAGGGTCTTTAATCAGCACGCAGCGCTTCAAGATGTCTCCTACGATCTGTTCATGTTCGGTCACACTTTATTTTAAGGTGTCCTTGTTACGGTGTAATTATGCATTTAAGGACTGAGTAATATTAATTAACTATATGTGACCCTGGAGCACAAAACCAGTCATAAGGGTCAATTTTTCGAAATTGAGATTTATACATCTTCTGAAATCTGAATAAATAATCTTTCCATTGATGTATGGTTTATGACAATATTTGGGTGAGATACAACTATGTGAAAATCTGAGGGTGCAAAAAAATCTCTTTTAAAGTTGTCCAAACGAAGTTCTTAGCAATGCATATTACGGATCAAAAAATACGTTTTGATATATTTTCATGGAACGTGATCTTAATGTCCTAATGATTTTTGGCATAAAATAAAAATGTTATAATTTTGACCCATACAATTTATTTTGGTTATTTCTACAAATATACCTGTGCTGCTTATGACTGCTTTTGTGCTCCAGGGTCTCACATATGATTAGGGTTTGGCTTAGGGTTACTTCCATGTAATTATGCATAATTTATTGTTATTATAATAGTAAAGCTAACGGAGTTTAGTTTAACTGTCTTAGGCTAACTGAGCACTTGCGTATTATCACTCTTTTGTTGGTTTTGATTGCTTTCATTGTCCTCATTTGTAAGTCACTTTGGATTAAAGCATCGATTAAATGTAACAAGGACACCTTAAAATATTGTTATCGAATGTATTTAAGCAAACTAAACCAAACTTCATTATATGAGAAAAAAAACAAATATGATGGTAGTCAATGGGAACTGAACAGGTTTGCTTTCAAACATCTTTGTGTTCTGCATAAGAATTAAAGTCATGCAGGTTTGTGAGTATCTAGTGACAGAATTGTTATTCTTGGGTGAACTATGTCTTTAATGTGGCAGAATATATCGCCGGATGGTCTGATTCTCTGCAGGTCTGCACCGTTACGTGTGGCTGGTTTACGAGCAGTCAGCCAGCATCAGCTGCACCGAAGCAGTCCTCACCAATCGCTCTGGAGACAACCGTGGAAAGTTCAAGATCCACAGCTTCCGCCAGAAATACGGCCTCGGTGCTCCAGTCGCAGGGTCCTGCTTCCAGGCGGAGTGGGACGACTACGTGCCCAAACTTTACCAACAGCTTGCTGGCAAATAAGGAACACATTTAGACCAGGGGTGCCCAAACTTGGTCCTGGAGGGCCGGTGTCCTGCAGAGTTTAGCTCCAACCCCAATTAAACACACCTGAAGCAGCTAATCAAGCTCTTACTAGGCATACTACAAACTTCCCAGCAGGTGTGTTGAGGCAAGTTGGAGCTAAAGTCTGCAGGACACCGGCCCTCCAGGACCAAGTTTGGGCACCCCTGATTTATACGTTCGGTCCTTGCAGAACAGAGCTCGACTCGGTGCATTTTCACTAATAAACTAAACCGTTCTTTGCTTTAAAAGCCGTGTAGAAGTGATGAGTTTCAGGTATTTAGTTCTAGTTGAATTGATCAAGACGCTTCAACCTATGCCTTCATTTACGTCACTTCGCTTGGAGACTGCCTTCAGTTAAAAAAGACTTTGCACCTTTGAATAAAGTTGTATTTGTGGCTGCACCTTTAATTTCACTGGAATAAAATCAGACGCCGCTTGTGTGATGAGCACTTTATTTACAAATATAATTAAAAGCTCTGACAGAATCATGCCTCTTAACCTGAAAACGGATGTAAAGTGCATGCGACAGTAAAGCGTGGTTCACTAATTGGACTTGTAGAAAATACACAGCCGGAAACGATGCCCAGAACCAAACGCAAACCCAATCATGAACGAGAGGCTTGAGACAATTTCACCAGTGACTGCAGGAAGGAACGTGTGGTGAAACATTTATTATATATAGATGTGTGCATATATAAAACGAAATTGAACTTCAGTTAAAATGTAATAGGAAAATAAGTAAAGCCTTCTATACACAAAATACATGTCTGTTCCCCTTCAGCCCTTTGTGCAGGTACCACAAGTTATGTATTATTCACATTGTGCACCTCAAGATGAGGTGAATTATTACGGTATCGTACATATGAAAAAAAAATCATATTCAATTAGCATAAGAATCTCCGTCACAGATGCAACTATCAAATTTGTTTTCATATGCAAACGTTATCAAATTTCTTCAATACTTAAAAAGTTTTTTTTTTCATTTCCTCTGGGTGAATAAACACCAAATAGAGATTCAGGAGGATGCAAAAAAAAATTACTAAATCACAGCCTGTCAAATTTTTTGCAAAAAAAAAAAAAGTGCATCTGGATTAAAATGAGCAATACAACCCCCCCCGTTCATATTGCTTTGGTCTTAAAATCTCTAATTTGAATTACACTGAAAGTGAACACGGTGACATGTAATCGTCTCGTATATAATATTCATTTATAAAGAGACAACTAAAGGACGTAATCCAGCATGTTATCATCCCATGACGTGTCTAGAAACCTGTGCAAGCACCAGGCCAGAGGATTGACAGCACTGTCAGTAGCAGATAACAAACAGAGAGAAGTGGACGGAGGAGTCTCATCTGTAGTCATCTTTAGGGTAGTCCAAAGCACCCAAGTTATTGAAACCCATCCGAAGGCTCTCCATATCGAAGGCGTCGATTTCTCTCTCCTGACGCTCCAGCAGGTGCTTGATCCGGTCGGTGCGCTCTTTCTGAAGAGAAGCCAGCTCCTCCTCGATCTGCAAACACAAGACAGAAGCAGGTCAAAGCAGCATAGCGTAAGAGGAACCGGTAGACTGCATCATCTCTGAAAAACACCTTACTTTGCTAAAACGAACTCATTATACACCATTGAAAAAACAAAGGTAGACACAAATTCAATGTTAGCTTGTCCACTTAAAATAACCCAGGTCAGGTCCTAGGGCTCTTGTTTTGGTCTTGGTGTTGAGCTGGTCTGAACTCAACTTTGATGGACCGGTGCCATGTGTGTTAATATTGCAGGATTGGCTGGTTTATGAACAGTCAGTTCCAGTCCTTTAATTCGACAGCACAGACAACACAAAACCAGCCACACTGTCTGAAACAAAGCTTACTTGATTAACTTCTTAATAGAGCTGTTTTATGGAAGAAAATACTTTTTCTTTTTTTTTCCTCATGGCTACAGGTAATGATAAAAATATTAATTATATATAGAATATACTATTTTAAATATTTTATTTATATTATAAAATATAATTTATTTCTGTGATCAAAGCTGTATTTTCAGCATCATTACTCCAGTCTTCAGTGTCACATGATCTTCAGAAGTAATTATAATATGCTGATTTACTGCTCAAGAAACATTTCTGATTATTATCAATGTTGAAAACAGTTAAGCTGCTTTATATTTTTGTGGAAACCATGAACCATGATTTTTTTTATCAATGCTAAACAGTTGTGCTGCTTCATATTTTTATGTAAACTATGTTTCAGGATTTTTTGATGAATAGAAATTTCACAATAACTTTTTTAAATATAAATTATAACATTATAAATGTTAGACATTTAATGCATCCTTGCTGAAGAAAAAAATTATTTATTTTAAATAAGCATTGTGTATTTACTGTTTAAATAAACAATAAATATATAGTATGTGTATGCACAAATAAAGAAAAAGTGTTATATTAGTATTGATATACAATAGTTTTAGTGCATCATTTTTAATTCGATTTTTGTATATTTTCTGCGTCCATGCTAATTTTTTGTAATTTTTCGTTTTTAAATGTGTACGTAGGTTTTATTGATTTTATTTCAGTTTTAGATTGAGTTATTTTAGCACATCAACTTAACTAAATGAGAATGAGTTTTATATTTAATTTTAAGTCACTTTTTTATGATTTTAGTTTTCGGTATCTACAATAGCCCTGATATTAATATATATATTGATATGTAAATGACTGATGAAATGTATTGAATAACCTATATTGGCAGATCACTATTAATGAATAAAGGTGCTTAAAAGCTTCTTCAGAAAGGTTCTTCAGATGTTAAAGGTTCTTTAGGGAACCATTAGTTTTTTAAGAGTGGACACAAGTTCATTAGAGGTTAATAACAGGACAAGACCTTCTGCTCAAGGTGTGCTCGGCGCAGTGAGACTTTCTGCTCCAGTTTCTGCTGCTCGCGCTCGTGCTGAGCCTCGGTCTGAATCTTGATCTTGCTCTGGTACGCATTGAGTAACTCCATCTCCTGCTGCAGCTGCTGCCTCAGAGCCTGGCACTCGGCCTCCTGAGCTTCATCCAGACGGAGCTGCACAAACACACACGAGCGCACGTGAGCCTCACACTACAGCACAGTTGAGGTTAACCATCAATGGCCTTCTTGTACAGGCAACGGGCCGAGACCGGCGTTTCAAACAGGACGCCTCTGTTTTATACATCTGTATGAACTATCATTAAAACACATGCTCACAAAATGGGTTAAATAACTAATTCTGTTGCATCTTAAACATATCCTGAAATCAAATAAACCCTTACTTTAATAGAGTGCATTAGTGCCCGCCTACTTTTTTCAGCGGCATTGAATCCCAAAATATTTTCTCCATTCATTTTTCCCATAAGGATTTTTAAAAGTCTTTGTTAAATCATTATGAACCAAGCCACCCATCTACAAGGAGAATAATAACATTACAAACTTTATTTAAAGTAGTGCTGTCAAACTATTTATTCCATAATAAAAAGTTATTCTTTACATAATGTATGTGTACTGTGTATATTTATTATGTACACACATATAGAGTATATATTTAGAAAATATTTACATGTATATACACATTTATATTCTTATATATATAAACAACATATTTTTCTTAAATGTATACATGCATGTGTATATATATGTTTATATATATATATGTGTATGTGTATATGTGTATGTATATATATATATGTGTGTATATATATGTATGTATGTATGTATATATGTGTGTATGTATATATATGTATATATATATATATTATATACACACACCCATATATTATGCAAACAAAAACTTATTTTGGATGCAATTAATCACAATTAATAATTTGACAGCACTAATTTAAAGCAAAAGTGTATTTGAAAATCTGACAAACAGTTTAAGACCATACTTAAATATTAATGTTTTGAAATTTTGGAGACGAGAGACCGACTCGATTATGTCACGTCACGGGAGAGAGCTTTCCTTGAAGAGCTCTTCTGGTGCTAGATGCTGATTGGTGGAATGTTCTATATAGCATTATGGGTAATGTAGTTTTCCACCACAAATTCAGCTGTCAAATAATTACTTAAAAAAAACAAGTTGAAATTATGCAAATGTATGGCTTCAAGAAAAGCATTTACCATCGATTAACAACCTCAGAACAGTAGTTCTGTGCAGGTTTATAGGTAGTTGTTTAAAATCAAAGTGTTTATGGAGAAAATGAATGGAGCTTTTACTTCCGGATCCCGACTGATGCACTTCAGCAAACATCACTACATTATTATCCACTATTTATTATTTTTCTCTCAAAAATGTCACATTATGGGCACTAAATGCTTAGTCAAAGACATTCCAAGTGTCTGCTCCTCACAATGACCTCACAGAGCTACTCGAATGTGAATTATTGGGCTCTCTAATGGTTACGAGTGCTGTTTCTTCACTCACTGCCTGCGATGCCATCATCTCGTTGATGCTCTGCTCGTACTGCTCAGCCAGGATGGCCAGTTTGCGTGTTTGCTCGTCCTTCAGGGCTTTTAGCACGGTCTTGTGCTCGCTTTTGGGGGTCACCTCTAGCTGGTGGTGCCGCAGGGCCTTGTACTGTTTCGTCTGGACTTTACACGTGTCCTGGAACTGTTTCTTTATCTGGAGCTCCATCGCCTGCAGGAGACATGAACACAAACCGACAGCCTTTTCAGGACAAACATTACCATCTAATATGACTTTGGCTTCAAGGGATTGTGAAATGAAGCTTTTTTTAGTAACACTTTTCAATCAGGTCCCATTATATTAATGTATTAACTAGTATATTTTTATTTAATGCCATGTCAGCATCTTAGGCTATTTACATGGAAAAAAATACAAGCATAATAAAAACCAGAAAACAAACAAGTTATATTACATTAACATATGATACATATTGAACTTTTTCTGGCAAAATTATACTAAACTATTAAAGTGTGTTCACTTCAAAAGAGTTTTCTATATACATTAAAAGCGGGACAGTCCAATGTATTAACTAACATTAGCAATACATTCGTTACATTATATATTAATACCAAGATCAATAGAAAAAAAAAAATAAAGAACGGTTCATTATTCGATCATATCAGCTCTGGTCCATTAAATAATATTAGCAGACACAACTTTCGATTTTAATTATGAATTAGTAGATGATGAACTAAGACTGATAAATGCTTATTGTTCATCGTTAGTTTCAGTTTGTTGAACAAATGGATCCTAATTGTAAATCTTACCGCTTTTTAATATTTAAGATGAGCCCTATATAATGTAGTTTAAATTAGTTCTGTCAAACGATTTATTACATCCCAAATAAAAGATTTGTTTACATAGTATATGCGTGTACTGTGTATATTTATTATGTATAAATATATAAATACACACATGCATGTATGTATAAGAAAAAATTGTATATTAAATATATTTGTATATAATATAAATGTAAATATGTTCAAAAATATATACCGTATGTGTGTGTATTTATATATACACATAATAAATCATATACACAGCACACACACACACACACACACAACACACTCTACATGAACAAACACTTATTTTGGATGTGATTAATCACAATTAATCGTTTGGCAGCACTAGTTTAAGTGTTAAACGTTTCTCAGATCAAGAAACATCAGAGCATCATCGTCTCGACTGACCTGCTGACGTTCATAATATCTACTGAGTTTCTAAAATACAGAGTTAATGTTCCAATCACAGTCATAGAAACACTGAGACCCATATAGACTGTGTAGGTTAAGTTCACACTATGGTAATAAAGCACCTTGAGGTTCTTGGGCTGCTGCCGTAGCTCGAGCACATGCTTCCGGTGCAGTTCTCTTTCTCTCCGGTTGTTGTATTCGATCTGGTTCTCCAGCTCTGTTTGGTGCTGCAGTCGGATCAGATCCATGCGCAGCTTCTGCAGGGTCTTCAGCTGCCTGTGCTCAAGCTCTTGGGTCGACTCGTCTTGCCTGATCAACATCGCGTGCTCCATTTCCTTCTGGGTCTTCTTCTTGTTCAACTCCTGACAGACAGGAATTAACATTACCATATTACATTATTCAAATGTGACGCTGGAGCACAAAACCAGTCTGAAGTCGCTGGGGTATATTTGTAGCAATAGCCAACAATACACTGTATGGGTCAAAATTATACTTATGACAAAAATCATAAGGATATTAAGTAAAGATCATGTTCCATGAAGATATTTTGTCAACTTTGTACCGTAAATATTTCAAAACTTAATTTTTGATTAGTAATATGCATTGCTAAGAACTTCATTTGAACAACTTTAAAGATGATTTTCTCAATATTTAGATTTTTTTGCACCCTCAGATTCCAGATTTTCAAATATTGTCCTATCATAACAAACCATACATCAATGGAAATCTTATTTATTTAGCTTTCAGATAATGCATAAATCTCAACTTTGAAAAATTGACCCTTATGACTTGTTTTGTGCTCCATAATAAGGTCTCTTCTAAATCTACTAATGTTGATACCTGGATTTTTACATATCCTTAAAAAAAAATTAGTGGTGTTTTCATGTATAGAAGATGCCATCTCAATACCAGGGTGTTTGCGAAGGTATTTCTAGCCTAATTCTATGTGGATTCTTGCCAAGGTGGTTGCTATGGCACTGCTAGGTTGTTAGGGTGTTCTAAATTGTGGTTAACAGGTGATTTAGTTGCCAAAAAGTTAGTGGTTTAAATCAAACCCCTAATCATAAGTATGCACAACACTAACATTAGTACTAATAACTCGCCTTAGTAAGCAAAGGTTACAACAGTAAAAGTTATGATCAAATAAACGAAACACAATAAGGTGTTGATATGCAAGTAGAGGCTTCAAGACCAGAACCAAAGAGGGAGGACATGTCAAATTTGGACTAGGATTATGCATCATAATGTTTGGTGCTTTATAGACCATGCATGGGTTTAGACTCAGTAATGCTCCCGAAGGTTTCCAGCAGATTAAAGCACTAGATTAAGAGATTTGCACATTGCTGCTTTACTTATTTTCAAATCAGATTAATTGAAAGCAGTCATCAACCCTGAGAAATGGTTCAAATTTTGCATTATCCCTGGGAAAACATAATTATCCTGTATATATATATATATATATATAAATACATACACACTACCGTTCAAAAGTGTAGGCTCGGTGAGATTTTTTGCTGCATTTTTTGATTAAAAACAGTAAAAATGGTCAGATTGTGAAATGTGGTGCTCCAGAAACGTATCAATCTTGAAAGAGCATAAATATTTTGTAACATTATCCATTTCCTAATTTAAATTCAACAACAATCTTACTGACCCCAACACTTTTAAACACATCTTTCAGAGTCTTCAGTCATTTGTTAAAGCACTCGAAGCATCTGATCCCACCTCTCGCAGCTGCTCCTGCTCAAACTCGTGCTTCTTGATCATGATCTTGCGTTTGAGGGATCTGCTGTTCTTGTCGTAGAAAGCCCTCTGTTGACCCAGAAGCTGAGCCTCTTCTTCAGCCTGAGAGTGCTGAATGTTCTCCTTATGCTTGGAAAGCCTCTCCTGCTTCTCTTTCTTCGGCGTGCTGTGATCTTCACTCATTTCCTGAACAGAGAATCACGAGAAACACGAGAAGAGACAACATTATTAAAAGAAGGGTGAATACACTGTTTTTAAGCCAACATGAAAAGGCATTTGAAACTCTTTTTACTCTTGTAATGTAGTGTTTCTAGCTTTCCTGTAGCTCAAATAGTAGATCATGGGTTCGATTCCCAGCGAAAGCAAGAGCTGATAAAATGTAGAAACTGTAACTTGAATGCATTGTAAGTCGCTTTGAATAAAAGCGTCTGCTAAATGCATAAATGTTTTTCTATGCAACATTTTTCAGCGAAATGTATGGCAATGGTTTTATTTTATTAATTGGATTATAAAGTATTTTCTATATGATGCAGTTAAAGGGGAAAGGAATACAAAAATGAGTTGGCTTGGTAAGTTGAATAGCAGAGTTGTTTTTATGGCTGCCCTCGACTAAAGATTTTTCTGCTCGACTAGTAATCGTTCATTTGAAGCATTAGTCGACTAATCGCACATTTATTAATAAATCATTTAAATAGTATAATGTACGGTGGCCGAGAGAGCTCAACGCGCTGCAACTTCAGAAAACACCTGCAAATTAAGAAAACATCTTCATCGGTTTGACAGCACACACGCTGCAAATCCTCACAACACATGCACGTTAAGAAACGCGCTGCAGATTATTTAAACATGGTCTACCTTCCAGTACCTGTGCACATGGAATAAAGGCTTTTTTTGGGTGTAGCACATCATTATCAAAGGATCTGATAAGAATATTTTATTTCAAGCACAAATGAATATATTTCATTGACCTTGGTTCGTAATGACCACATCTGATTCTGATGTTGAATAAATTGAATAGATTTTGAGAGATTAAATTAGACACAGACACAAATGTTAACCCTTACAATACTGGATATTATTAATGATACCAGGTTAGATATTAACAATAATAATAATATTTATTTAAAATATTTCGTGAGGATTTCGTGCATGTGTTGTGAGGATTTGCAGCGTGTGTGCTGTCAAACCGATGAAGATGTTTTCTTAATTTGCTGGTGCTTTTTTTATTTGCATGTGTTTTCTTCCATATTTCAGATGATAAGCCATATTTGAGGTCGATGAATGTTAGGCGAGTGTTTGGATGTCCTGCCCGATGTACTGTATTAGCCTAGCACACTGACCAGCCGTTAACGATCTGCGTGACTTCGCCAATGTATTATTTATTTATTTTTTTGACTAAAAAAAGCGAAAAGGTCGATCAAGCCTCTTCTGGTCGACTAACGATTGTTTTCAAATTTTTCTTTGGAATAAAATGAATATTTCAGTAAACCGGGTCAATTTTAGTTTGGACTTGTAGGAACTAGACCAGAACCTCTTTGATCTTCTCCTTGCACATCTTATACTGTTTCTTCTGGTTATCGAGGAAGTTGGTGAGCTCTTTCTTCTGCTGGGCCACGATTTGCTGCTGGAACTTCTTCTCATCAGCTGACAGCGTTTTCATCTGAGGAACACGATGCAGATTTATCAGAAATAGCACTGCAACTTCAGTATGTGACTGATTTTATTTTAATGTTAGAAACTCCTCAGGAAAGCAATGCAAAAAATCCACACAGTCCCATTTTCTTATCTGGCTTCATTAACATATTAATCAGCATATGCTACATGAATAATTAGCATTCATCCCTTGGCTATTTACATGTTTAACATGCAATATGGAAAATAATAATATAAACTGGGGCAGCTTTCACACGATCTACATGAACTTTTGCACTCATTTCTTTTTTCAACTTGGTGCAGGGATTTTATATTATTGAATTTATTGTTAAGATGTTACAATCTGGATGGTATATTGGTCAAATCACTATTTTTAGTCAACATCATGTAAATTGTAATCGACCAATATTTGATTAGCTTGTAACTATGAGCTCTTTGGGTCTCAACAGAAGAATAAAGACAGATCACCCACTTCTTTGTCCGTTTGGATGGCGTGCTTCTTGGCTATTTTCTCCAGCTCAATGAAGGCATTGTTGGCGTGGGTTTCCAACTCTTTCTGGAGCTTCAGTCTGTGCTCATCTATCTCTGCCTTCAGCTTGTTCTCCAGAGCAATCAGCTGCTTCTGGTGTTGCCGTCGCATGCGTTTGTACCCCGACATCTGCTCTCGGAGCTCATTTTCCTGCTCGTGTTCATGGATCTGACGCGTTAACTAGTTGGGAAAAAAATTGGTTAGCGAAGTTGAACTTTTGAGATGATTTTAATGAGATTTTTTCAGTGCAGCAAAGTGCATAAATCAACCCACAGACAGTTATTGGATGATGGTGACCAAAGGTTGCATAAATCCTAAAATTTGATAAATGGTGGAACTTTTAAGACATTGTCAGATCATTCAAAATTACATATCAGGTTACATGCACTTCCCAAATCTCTCAATTTTGTCAATTTTTAATCCCTGTTTGCACACTTTGGACTATCACTGTGGGAATATTTCTAAAGCATCCCCAAAAATAACCTTTGGAAATGTGAGGATCTGGAAAGAGAAACAAGAGATAGTCCAGTGGAATAATTCATTAGATATTGTCCATTGATTAACCAGGTCGCATGATGATCAGTGCCATCTTTCACATTATGAGAGCAGAATAACAAGAAAAAGCCATGAAATCTACAGCACAGCAATTGAGAAGACTACAATTTCTTGTGATCTCAAAAGAGCATGAAAATAACAAACACTAAATTATTATACTGACAAAAAAACAGCCCATAATTATTAATTGCACTGCAATATCTAATTGTGACAGAGGAAAAGTTGCAATGGTGAATATTACACATCTCAACATTGCATTTTCTAGATCTAGAAGGTCCCAGATGCCTCTAAATATAAAAATGAAAACCGAAAAAGCCCACCGTTCCCTTGACTTCAGCAAACCGCTGCAAGACAAACCTGGAAGAAGGGCGTGTCCAGATCAAACTGTTCGTTGAGTTTCTCGTAACTCCCACCTGAACTCCTCAAGCCAAACATATTGGCGAAATAAACCACCCGTGAGAACATCGAGAGTCGCCTGCACTACATCGCCCAAAAGCACTCGCTCAAATCCCACCGGGAGAGAAAGAGAGAGGATAAAGAGAGAGGGCGAACACTGCTTCTCCTCTCTCCTCGCAGGTGCGCCGGGAATGAATGAGCTTCTCAGAGAGGCCTAAGCAGTGTTTAGTAGGCCAGTCACATGAGACGCATGTCGAAGGGGAAATTTCCTAATCGCCCTGAATCAGAAGCCCCACTGTAACAGCAGTCACCAATCCAATCGCTTTCTGCCCAAATGCCCCCATCAGCCACACCGAAGGGGCAAGTGATAGCACTAAACCCTGGCGGCAAAGCGAGAACGGGAAGAAGGAGTGAAAGAAATGCTAAAGGTGTAACAGATGAGAATTCAAATTCGGACCGTGTGAAGCGGACACATGTGGAGCTAAAGTGTTCAACAGGCATTTTAATTTTATTAGTTTTTAGCATATACTGTATATATGCTATAATTACTTCTAGGATTCCTAGAAGCTGCCTCATCTCTCACAGAAATGCAACCCCAGAATGCATTGCAACAAGCTTAGTCAAAAATACCACATGAGATTGCAGACGAGTTAAGAAAAATCATATCAATAAACTACACTGCTCAAAAAATTTAAGGAACTTTTTTTTAATCAGAGTAGCATCAAGTCAATTAAACTCCTGGGATATTTATCTGGTCAGTTAAGTGGGGGGGGGGGGGGGTAATCAGTTTCAGCTGCTTTAGTGTTAATGCAATTAACAACAGGTGCACTAGATGGGCAACAATGAGACAACCCCCAAAACAGGAATGGTGGAGGTGGAGGTGGTTACAGGTGGAGGCCACTAACATTTGTTGTTCCCTAGTCCCTACTAATCTTTTCTGGCTGTTTTCACTAGCTTTGCATTTGGCTAGAGTCAGTGTCACTACTGGTAGCATGCATGAGGCGATACCTGGACCCTACAGAGTTTGCACAGGCAGGCCAACTCCTCCAGGATGGCACATCAATACATAAATAATAATACATAAATCCCTTATGACTGGTTTTGTGGTCCAGGGTCACATATGTCTTCCTCTTTCACCTTCTGTCTTTTGTCTTCCCTCACTTTCCTTCTACACCTCACCCCTCCTCTACGGCTTTTCATATGAAACACAAAGAGAGTCTCTTTCCCTGGACAGCCCAGATCCTTAAGCCTCCTTCCATACGAGCGCAAAACCCATATCGATAAAGAAACAGCGCACACTTGATTCCACCAACAAGTCAATGTAAAAAAAGCAGGATTATACGCCATACCCATAAACCCACTAAAACTCCTTTGTGATCATCTGAAATGATAGATGAGTGTCTGTAGTACCAGACAAAGTCCACCGCGCTTGTCTGCCCCTAGAGGGTGCTCACGCTCCAGCGAAACGGGGCCGAAACAGGTGACATCATCATTTAAACCAAGCATACTGCGATCGACTACACCGCCTGCCCTTGATCTCCCATTTATTCATCAATTAGGGTGGAAGTGGTTGTATCACAATGGATTATTTTGCATGCTTAATTGCATAATAAATTCTTTATGTGTGTCTGACATTGACCCTATGCTTCTTTTTTTACCCAAAACCCCACAGGACTAAGAATATCCTTTTGAGTTGAATCGCAGCGTATTAACTAATAGTAGACAACAACACCAATGACTCGTGTGAGGAGTGCAGCTGGCTATTGACTGAATCACGTTGCCTTGACAACAGACGTGAAAGAGAAAAGTAAGACGCTTTTTGTCTCCCCCCCCGAATAAAGAGAGGGTTAAACAGGAAAAGAAGGAGGCAAAGACCACCGAGAGAAATGACCGCAGTGTATTAAAGCAAAGGGATGACAAGAAAAAGAAAGAGTAAAGCAGGAGAGGAGGGGGATGAGAGCAAGGATGATGTCATTCTTTTTCCTCACCAGTGAAGCAGACTTGATTGTGGCGAAGCGCTCACGGTTTTTATAGTTATGAGCCGGAGCTCTTTCCGACGAGGACGGTCGCAGGTCCGAGCGGTGGTCCCGATGAGGAAGGTCATCACGGATAAACTGATGATCCTGAGGACAAAAAGCACATCAAATCATACCCTCTTCAAGCTGTACATTTCCCCTACCAGAGCCGCAGCAGGAGTCTTACAGTCAAACCAAAAATTATTCAGACGCTAGATATTATTTCAGGTTTTTTTTACTAGTGGGTGCAAGACACTATAGTTAATTAATGTAAGTGAGGATAGCTAAATTCTTCACACAGTGGACCAACCAGTAAAACTGATAAAACAATGTGGGACCAAAAATTATTCCGACACTTTGGCCTGAACGTGTTTTGCTTAAGTGTTTATTCTTTAATTGCTAATGGACTTTTTCACATTTCCAGGAATCTCAGCGGCAGAACTAGTCATAGTTGGGTTAACTTCCAGAGCAGTGAATGGGAGAGAACCACAGATATATTTTTTTGCATTAATATTTTCTCAAATAGCAAAAGAAAAACTCCCACAATAATGTTTTCATGACTTTCAATAAAGGGACAAATATTGAGAGAGACTGATAACAGACTGGTTTTGTGCTCCAGGGTCACTTATAGTAAAAACAGTGATTTTGTGAAATACTTCGAACCCTTTGACTTTGACTAACAACAACTGCAAGAGTAATTTACCTGAGTGTTGTTAGACAAGCACAATGTAACCACTAAAAACTAAAAGTTTAGTCCCTATAGTACGTACTAGCTATACAGCATATAGTAGTCCCAAGCACAAGTATGCATATTTGATGGAGAGGAACGCCATTGAACTTTTTCGTCTTCAATCTAATAATAACTTTAAGTATACCTTCTCTGTGGCCTGAAAGACTGTGTGTACCATTAAAACTGTAACAAGCCGGTCTTCTGAGAATTAAAGAGCTTGACAGAGAGAGAAAATCATAGGAAATGACTTCCAGGAACGGACTGGAAAGCATATGTTCTATTTTTGTTTGTCAGCATCAATGCAAGTGTTACCCCCCCCTCCCGGGTCCACACAACTCGTTCGTGTTCTGAGCGGGTCTCGAACCCGGGATTCTGGCGCTCTACCAAGTAGGCTAAAGGCTACAGCCTCTAGCGTCAGTCACTAGAGCGCCTCTTTTTGAGATCAGGGGAGTGAGGTCTACACACAGTCCTTACTGGCATACATCGTTACACTCACCCCCCTAAACCTCACTCCCGTCCGGGTCACGGCACCAATGTTACAACCCCTCCCGGGTCCATACCACCACAACTCGTTCTTGTTTCGAGCGGGTCTCGAACCCGGGATTCTGGCGCGGGAGGCGGGCGCTCTACCAAGGAGGCTAAAGGCTACAGCCTCTAGCGTCAGTCGCTAGAGCGCCTCTTTTTGAGATCAGGAGGAGTGAGGTTTACACACAGTCCTTACTGGCATACATCCGTTACAGTCATGTTACATCCCGGGTCCATACCACACAACTCGTTCTTGTTTCGAGCGGGTCTCGGACCCGGGATTCTAAGCGGGAGGCGGGCGCTCTACCAAGGAGGCTAAAGGAGCCTCTAGCGTCAGTCGCTAGAGCACAGGTTTACACACAGCCCTTACCGGCATACATCCGTTACACAAGCATGGTAAGCATTTAAATGAAAAGGACTGCAATGCATTTTTAGTGTTGTGGAGATTTCAGTGTGTGTTTGGGACCTTTTTGTGGTGCGTGGAAGACTCGAGGGTGCTGTCGTAGTCGTGGTGCAGCTCGGAGCAGGACTCGTCTTGCACCTCCTGCAGGCTGTTAACGCTGCTGCTCGGACTGCCAGTGCTCACGGAGGTGCTGGGGATGGAGTGATTACTGCCCAAACTGTTCATCTTACAGCCTGCCTGATCTCCATCCTGTGCAGAAGATCACCATCAGTTATCATTTCAATTACAGACAGCACTTCACACGTCTCACTGCAAGGCCTGTATTAGCAGGTATTCCTTGAACAGAGACACCTTCACACCATAGTCACTTAATACTTCAATGATGTTCAAAATAGTGTATAGTGCACCTTTAGTGTAGTTCAAGAAAATACATCATTCCATGTACTTAATTCAGTACAGTCTGCAGTATATACTTCCATTAAATATATAGTTCAGTTAAAGCCATTGATATACATTTCTGTATATTATAGTATCAAATTTGGTATATATATATATATATACACTTTAGTATATCTTCACTACGGTTCAGTAGGTTCTTGCATTGCATTTAGCAGAAGTTTTCAACCTAAGCATCTAAGAGAGAGTTTAGTATAGTATATAGTTATATCTTATGTTTATTTCAATATATTATATTGCATCAAAAGTTCAGGGTTCGTAATTTATTCCTGTGCATGCAAAGCTGAATTTTCAGCAGATTCGTTAAATGAATAGAATTCAAAAGAGATTTTTTTTAAATGTAAATATTTTTACTTTCACTTCTGATTAATTTAATGCATCCTTGCTGAATAAAAGTATTAATTTATTTCAAAAGTAAAAAATTAAATACTGACCCTATCCTTTGAACAATAGTATATCTTGGTTAAGTACATAAATATACAGCAAATATCTGTAACTGTTTATCATATACTGTGGTTGTGTATAGTATAGTACAGTTTAGTATGCATCACATACCCTCAGTTTAGTACAATATACTCTAGTTGACAATTCAGTATAGTACGTGACCCTGGAGCACAGAACCAGTCATAAGGGTCAATTTTTCGAAATTGAGATTTATACATAATCTGAAAGCTGAATAAATAATATTTCCATTGATGTATGGTTTGTTATGATAGGACAATATTTGGCTGAGATACAACTATTTTAAAATCTGGAATCTGAGGGTGCAAAAAAATCTAAATATTGAGAAAATCATCTTTAAAGTTGTTCAAATGAAGTTCTTAGCAATGCATATTACTAATCAAAAATTAGGTTTTGATATATTTACAGTAGAACATTTACAATATATATTCATGGAACATGATCTTTACTTAATATCCTAATGATTTTTAGCATAAAAAAAAATCTATAATTTTGACCCATACAATGTATTGTTGGCTATTGCTACAAATATACCCCAGCGACTTCAGACTGGTTTTGTGCTCCAGGGTCACATATACGTATATTTATAATGTAGTCAAGTTTAGTACCCTTAAGTCTAATTGTGGTCTCTATTCATCCATTAAATAAACAGACTGACACTAAATCATCTGTAATCTCATATTTCTATGAAAACTCGTAACAGATGTTAACAAAGCATCGGCGGCAAACACGTAAAGGACATTTTTAGAGAAAAAGAGAAACCAGTGGCTGCCTAAATGCCAAATCTGCTGTGTTATAACACGTAGCCACACGCAACAACAGGAAGCACGCCGACCACGGAGAAGCTCACACAGGAACGTATGCAGTCAACATGTGTGTATGACTCTCACTTCTCAGAGTATTTACGGTACCCACCTCCTCCTCTTCCTGAGACTCTCCCAATGGGCCGTTGTGTTTCTCTTGGTAGAGGATTTTCTTCATTTTACGGTACTGCAGGTTGTCCAGCTCTCTGACCGCATCCTTCGTCCTCTGGATCAGATCGACGAGGACCCGTAGAGAACGCTCTCTCCTCACGAAATCATGCTGGGACGGACAAAGAAGGACAGAGAGTGCATTTGTGAAATTAATTATGTTTTTGGCAATTTTACCCATGCTAAGGCAAATAAAGTGATGATCAAATATATAAACAGCAACCCTCAGATTCTACGTTTTATTCAGTTTATTAGTGGATCGCTGAGAGGAAAGTGTTTTTATTTGGCCCGGTGTTTTTAACCACACAAATTGCATTCATTTCACAACAGCAAATATTTCAGGAGAAGCATTTGGGGGTTAAGCATGATGCAATTCAACTGCCTCGAAATAAACCCACGTCTCAATCCCCTCAGCATGCCAGATTACTCCGCTTGTGCTCCCGATTACGTCATTTGGTCTTTGTCCTTGGCTCACTAGAGGGTGCTCGTGTGTAATGTGGCCTCGAGTGGACACGTGCCATATGGAGGAGGGTTTCTGACATGGCTGGCTAAATGTGGACTTAAATATAATAAAAAGCGAATCGACTCGAGACTTCAAGTGCATCTTAACTGGGTTCACAAAACCATGAGTCTTTGAACACTAATTGGTCGTATAAAGTTTTTTTCCATTACTCAACTGGGCCAGTTTTATTTATTTATTTGGGAGAAGACGTTAGAAGCACAATCCAAAATCCAAATCAATTCCTGTCCCGTTCCTCGAAACAGCCGCTCTTGAACGTTTACCGTAAACCCTCGTTCTGAGACTCTTCACAGCAGCTTTCTGTAAACCAGGCATCATGAAGATCTTCTTGTGTGCACCTACTTTCAAACTTTGTTTTTCAGTCATACATCATTCTCATAAACCTGTTAAAATAGACTGTATAGAATCTAGGTTTTTTGTGCTTGGTTTTGTTGAAGTAAATACATGTTATTAATATGACAACATATCGTTTACTCCAAAGCACAAACCATTCTTGTACACTGCCATTCGGAAATTTGGGTGTGATCAAGATTTTTTTAATAAATACTTAAACAAGTGTGGGATCAAAAGTGACGTTCATAATGTTAGAAAAAAATATATTTAAATAAATGCAGTTTGTTTGAATTTTCTATTTATCAAAGAAATATCACAGTTTCCATTTAAATATTAAGCAGCACAAGAGTTTAATATTGATAATAATCAGAAATGTTCCTCGAGCAGCAAATCAGCATATTAGATGATTTCTGAAGATCATGTGACACTGAAGACTGGAGTAATGATGCTGAAAATACAGCTTTGCCATCACGGGTGATATTTAAAATATTAAAATTGAAAACAGTTATTTTAAATTGTAATAACATTTCACATTATTACTGTGTTTTTGACCAAATAAATGCAGCTCTGGTGAGCATACGAGATATCATACCAACTCCAAACTTGTGAGCAATGATGCAAACTAGTTCAAGGTGGACTAGCTAATTATAAACGTGTTCCTGTGGCTCAGTGGTAGAGCAATGCGTTAGCAGCGCAAAAGGTTGTGGGTTCAAAACACATACTGACAATAAATGTATAGCTGAATAAATGTATAACGCTTTGGATAAAAGTGTAAATTAAATGTACTAAATGTAAACTGCTCTAAAGCCTAAACTGATTTCTGGAGGTCTTAAAGCGGACTGGTTCACCTTTTCTTGGTTTCAATAACAGCTGATAATGTTCCCACTCTCAGAGTGATTTGGAACGGAATCACAAATTCAATTTGACAACACGTTTACTTTAAGCGGGTCAAGCAAACGGCTCAACCATTAACCCCCGGCAAAGACAGTTACAGCTAACAGCTCGGCTTCCCGATGATAACACAGATAAGCATTCGCCGCTCTAAACAGACATCTGTGACTGACCAGCCCGGGAGGAAACTAATCTACAGGATTACCCCGTTTGAATGGAAGAGATGACATAATCTGAAGTCTTGCAGAGAGCCAGCTCCGTCAGATCGTGAGTGATATTCACTCGTTCTCTGTAGGTCAAGACCGGAGGTGGATTCAGACCTCGTGAGAGATTAAGACAGCAGTTGGGAAGCGAATAAATGAACGCTAGACTCAGATTAATGACCTCTTTTCGGTCTTAAGGAGCTTGGGAGGACAGTCTTGAGGTATTAGAGAGGAAAGGGAGACCAAAACTGGGTCGAAATTAATTTTTTCAACCTCTGCATGGACTGATCATGCATGAACCAAATTTCTGATGTGAGGCCAGTAATTAGTGAAGGAATCTTTATTTTGAGTCTTTTTAGAGAATTGGCCAAACAGTCGAGTTAGCAAATCAATCCACATTTGTTCTCTCACCGAATCATCTCAAGCGGTTTCTCAGTCAGTAAAACAGAAAGACGGTATCAAGATACACAGAGAACAAATAGCACTGGATGAAGTGGACATTCACCAACAAAACTGAAACAAAAGATGACTTTTGAGATGAAAAATGTAGCCACTGCTAAGCGGATCGGCCCGTGCTGTTTTTCCGTTGTCTTCATGCGCTAGATGGACATCTTTGGTCATTTTGTTGCTTTTAAACTTTCGGGTTTACAAATGTACTGTCGCTCATGACTGCTTGATCCGAACAGCCTCAAGACTTATAGATACATGAATATTAGAAATATTCAAGAAAATTAAAGGAATACTGCAGCCAAAATGTTAAATTGGACCCACTTTAAGTGCCCTTAAATACTATGTACTTACATTTAAATTAATAATTTGGTACAATGCACTTATTGTGTACATGTTTTTTACATTGTACTCATATTTAAAAAATACCTGCATGTGATTACATCTGTAATTAAATTTGGACAACTTAACCTACCCTTAAACCTACCCATACCACCAAACCTGCCCCTAACCTACCCATATCCCACCTCAATAGCAGCAAAAGTGTTTTGCAATAAAATATTAATGCAATAAGTGCATTGTACTTAATTTTTAGATGTAAGTGCATAGTAGTTAAGGCCACTTAATTTAAAGTGGGGCCTTAAAATTAGGCCATCCAAAATATAAATGAGTTTGTTTCTTAAATCAAACAATGCTGTTATGGATTTTCACTTCACACGATGTTAATTGATGGACTGGAGTGGTGTGGATTATTGTGATGTTTTTTGGACTTTCATTCTGACGGCACCCATTCACTGCAGAGGATTCATTGGTGAGCAAGTGATGCAATGCTGAATTTCTCCCAATCTGTTCCTATGAAGAACAAACTTTACATCTTGGATGGCCCGAGGGTGAGCACATTTTCAGCCAACTTTCATTTTTGAGTGAACTATTCCATTACAACTTCAGAATTTTAAGTTGCATGATGAGCATAAACTTATTAGTGGTGTTTTTGCCAAAAAGACCCCCGTATCCCATCTGAAGTGCATGCCTAGCATCAACACTAAGCTCTCAGGGCTAAATAGGATTACCTGCGTCCACCAATGAGATCAACCGTAACCTGTAACATGCACCCGCGCAAACAAACAAACAAACCAATCACACTGGTCACCCTTAATGATCACGTATCCAGAGCTTCCCTGCAGCCAGCAATCGCCCATATCCCAACTGTACCACTATATCCTATCACACATTTATTTTGGTAATGATTTAAATCCATACGCCTCCCACCACAGCACGATATCACATCCATTAGTCACCGCGCAGCAATATGTCCACCTACAGCCCCAGTGATTCGGTTGAGAGAAAGTCATGGTTATATTAGTTACGTATTGAAAATTCCTCCTGCTTTTATTAACCCTCCAAGGATGTATTTGGCACAGCGAATGAAAAACAGCAGAATGACATGCTCTGTGGGTTGAGCGCTCGGCTGTGCGTATGAAAACGTGTATGTGTGTGAGTCAGCAGGGACGGATGAGTAAGTCATGACAGCAGGAAGTACAGATATGGCAAACAGGAAGTGAGCTCAACAAATGCACAGGGGGTCTTTATCTGTGAAAGTGCAGCTATTGACGTTTTTAACGCATTACACATGGTGAATGGGGGTTTAGGAACGTGTGGGCATGCGTTACTCTGTAATCAAGTGGACAGCAGATTTCCTGTGCTACAAACATATCACTAGTTAAACGCACTTAAGATGACCTGAAAGAAGAAAAAAACCAAGCAAAGCAATATACACTAATGCCTGCTAAACGTCCTCTCACAGAAACACAGAGAATGCAACGTGTACACCACACTTCAAAAGCTTGCCAGATATTAAACGTTTATGAAGCTGCATATGAGATCAAATTAATGCTGTCAAACGATTAAATCACATGCAAAATAAAAGTTTTGGTTTATATAATATCTGTATGTGTACTGTGCATATTTATTATGTATATATAAATACACACACATTTTTATATATTAAATATATTTTAAATATAAATCTAAAAATACATTTAGACATGTAAATATTTTCAATATATATACTGTATGTGTGTGTATTTATATATACATAAATATACACAGAAAACACACATGTATTATGCTATTTGTTTTGTGTGGATGTGATTAATCGTGATTAATCGTTTGACAGCACTGGATAAAATCCGTAATATTGTCAAATCTTATTACAATTTAAATAAACTGCTTTATTTTGAATAGATTTAAAAATGAAATGTATTTCTGTGATGCAGCGCTGTA
>JAPDDN010000148.1:57500-63283 GCA_027422405.1 Ptychobarbus kaznakovi
CAGAAGAACACAGGAGAAGAAGTTCAACACTCTTCAGCAATTAAAAAGCAATAAAGCACAATTGTTAATGTAAAGCAATTTGTGTTTATTAGTATGATTGAACTGATCATCAAAGGTCAGCAGCAAACACATCGTTAATAAAATGAGATTAGATATATCTGTGTTGTTTAACATATTTAATTATTGCAGGTTTGTGTCATATTCTGAGTTTGCATTTCACTGTTTTAATTCATTTTGATGAATATGAATCTGTTTTTTGTGAGTGGGATGAATTAATACACATTCATATTTAGTCTAGATTAGATCTACAGTAAGATCATGTTCACACGGCGCTCTGTCATCAATAAATGGGGAAAAAGTAACTGCCGTTACTTTACTAGTTACTTGAAAAAATTAATATTATTACGTAACTCACGTTACTTGTAATGCATTACCCTCAACACTGTACATATTATGTAAACAACAACTTTTATCTTGGATGTGATTAATCACGATTAATCGTTTGACAGCACTAAATAATAATAATAATATAGTTGTAATATATAATCTATTCAGATACAGTATGTAAACATTGCTATTAATAACAATAAAAAGCTAAATATATGTAAAGAAAAAGGAGAGAGAAAGAAGTATGTTGTCATTTGAAAATATATAACACTCAGAGTATAGTAAATACTAGTTTTGTGACAATGGCGGTCGTTCCATCCCTCTCAGCGGCTGTACTAACCCATGCGGTGTTGTCCTTCAAGTAGCAGCCTTTGTATTCAATGGTGTTTGGATGTCGGAGCTGTTCCAAAAACTTCACCTCTTTAATGATGTCCTGCCATTTCTGAACCCAAAGAAACACACACTTCTAAACATTGTGCTTTCTACCGATGCCAAGAACTATTTCGTCAAACACATCGTTCTGCATACGTTCAAGGACACTAGAAGAAGGTTTGCTGAACACTGAATACAGAAGTGCTTTATATGGAGACTAAAACAGCAACACGTTCAAATACAGAGCTTGATGATAACAAGGTTAGCCTCGCACCTCGGTGGTCTGCTTGCCGTTGTAGGACATCTTCTTAATGGCCACCACCTCGTTGGAAAAGGAGTTTCGGGCCTGCAGGGAAGAAAAAACGAATTCATTTATACTAGTTTTGGCTTTTAACACTTTTATTCAAAAGGTACAGCAGAGATCTTTTTAGTATTTCATACAACTTGAATAAAATAAGCCTCAATATTATCAGTTTCCATTATCGTCCTGGATTAAACCAATACTGAAAATGTAAAGACGACGGTCACATACATAGTCTTTATTATTTTAATTCAAGTTTATTTGTATGGGCTCTTCACGATACCAATCATTGCAAAGCAGCTTTACAGAAATGTTAAGTTTCTACATTATATTTAGGAGTAGGTTATTAGTGGGACGATGACAGAAATGTACAGTAAATATCATGCAGTAAGTTATAAACTACACGTAATCAAACAGACGGTGAACACGATTAACTGCAATGATTGTATTGCAATTAAACGTTGCAATTTGATGTTGTTCCAAGGTTAGCATTATCTGTCTTTAAAAAGTAATATTGTGAACTACAACAAAGAAATAAATCAAATAAATGATATATATATTTAAGTAATTTATTTCTGTGATGCGCAGCTGTATTTTCAGCATCATTATCTTCAGTGTCACATGATCTTCAGAAATCATAATAATATACTGATTTGCTGCTCAAGAAACATATCTGATTATTATCGATGTTAAACACAGTTATTTTGGAAACCATGATACATTTTTTCAAGACTTTTTGATAAAAATATATATTTTTTTCTGTATTTCTGATTAAACAAATGCAGCATTGATGCGCACACTGAAAAACATGATTCACTGATTTTTTTAAGGTAAGTGGTTGCAATTTATTTTAGCTACATTTAAATACACTTAGTTGACTAACTTTGCAACCATTTACTTTAATTTAGTATCATTTTTATCGGTGCAAAAGAGACTGCACTTAAAAAAACTAAAAAACTTCTTTAAACATCTTACTATCACAAACTTTTGAACAGATGTGTACATGCAAATGCCACAATGACATCTCATCATCATCATCATCATAGATTCAACCCATTCTACACTGAAACAACAACAATTAATATTTACTATTTTTTTACTTTTCTTTTGCAAGTTTTTGAGAGAGAGAGGGAGAGATAGAGAGAGAGCGAGAGCGAGAGGGAGAGGGAGCGAAGAGCGAGAGAGGGAGCGGGAGAGAGAGCGAGAGCGAGAGAGGGAGCGGGAGAGGGAGAGGGAGAGAGAGAGAGAGAAAGGGGGAGAGGGAGCGGGAGCGGGAGCGGAGAGCGGGAGGGAGAGGGAGAGGGGAGAGGGAGAGGGAGAGGGAGAGAGAGAGGAGAGGGAGAGGGAGAGGGAGAGGGAGAGGGAGAGGGAGAGAGAGAGAGAGCGAGAGCGAGAGGGAGCGAGAGCGAGAGCAGAGAGGAGCGGAGAGAGAGAGAGAGCGAGAGCGAGGAGCGAGAGCGAGAGCGAGAGCGAGAGCGAGCGAGAGCGAGAGCGAGAGCGAGAGCGTGAGCGATGAGGAGGGGAAGGGAGAGGGAGAGGGAGAGGGGAGAGAGAGAGAGAGAGAGGAAAGGGAGGGAGGCTGGGAGCGAGAGCGAGAATCGAGAGCGAGAGCGAGAGCGAGAGGGAGAGGGAGAGGAGAGGGAGAGGGAGAGGGAGCGAGAGCCGAGAGCGAGAGCGAGAGCGGAGAGCGAGAGCGAGAGAGAAGAGAGGGGGGGAGCGGGAGAGGGAGCGGGAGACGGAGAGAGGGAGAGGGAGAGAGGGAGGGGAGAGATAAAGGGAGAAAGAGGGGAGGGAGAGAGAGAGCGAGAGGGAGAGAGAGAGCGAGAGAACAGAGAGAACGAGCAAGCGAGAGAGAGAGAGAGAGAGCGAGAGAGCGAGCGAAATGGAGAGAGCGAGAGAAGAGAGAGAGAAGGAGAGAGAGCGAGCGAGAGAGCGGGAGAGAGAGAGAGAGCGAGAGCGGATGAGAGAGCAGAGTGGAGCGAGAGGAGGAGGAGAGAGATAAAGGAGAAAGAGGGAGAGGGAGAGATAAAGGGAGAAAGAAAGAGAGAGGATCGAGAGAGAGCGAGAGAGCGAGAGAGCGAGAGAGCGAGAGAGAAGCAAGAGAGAGAAGAGAGCGAGAGAGAGAGACGAGAGCGAGAGAACGAGAGAGCGAAGAGAGAGCGAGAGAGAGAGAGAGCGAGAGAGAGAGGGAGAGGGAGAGAGAGATTTGGATTCTGCAACAGATTTGGATTCAAAGCTTTATGCTATTAGTGCCGAGATTAAGAAATGCAGAAGAACTGGTCATGAGGCTGCAGTTCTTGTATTTGACAGAACCGCTGCACTGTGGTGACGTTTTGAAAACCAAATGACGGACTCCAAGTTTAACTTCAGTTAAGAACTGACTGACGGGGAGAATAAGAGAAAAGCCTCATCGAGCTTCGGTATTAAAAGCTATTCTGGTCTCTGACGTCTCCATGTGTCTTTCGTCCTCTACAGAACTTGGAAAGGGAAAAATATTACTCGAAGTTAGTTGAGCTTGAAAAGAATAGATCTATAGAGGTTACAAATACACTGCCATTTAAAAGATTGGGATCAGTAATATTGTTAATGTTTTTTAATGACGTTTCTTATGCTCATCAAGGTGTTTCTATTTGATTAAAAATACAGAAAAAAATATTATACATTTAAATATTATTGCAACAGTTTTCTATTTGAATATAGTTAAAAATATAATGTATCCCTGTGAAGCAAAGCTGAATTATCAGCATCGTTACTGCAGTCTTCAGTGTCACATGATCTTCAGAAATCGAATATGCTTAATCTAAAATCAGAATTCTAATATGCTGATTCATAAACAATGTTGTAAACAGTTGTGCGGGATTTGTGCGTTACAAATCCCAAACTTTTGAACGGCAGTGTACATGCAAATGCCACAATGACATCATCAATGACATCATCAATGACATCACAGTTCCCTCCTTACAGTAACAGATGAACTATAACTTTTCAATGGACCTTTCTCAGCAGCGGAAGTCGTCATGGGTTAACTTCAAGAGCAGTGAATGGGAGAGAACCACAAATATACGTGTTACACCCCAGCAGCAGTTTTATTTTGTGCATAATTTTGATTATAAAATCTTTTGAGGATTTACGATGCTGCTGATCGTTGAAACGCGTCATCACAGTCTTGTGAAAAGAGTCCATACTCACAAAGTACACTGCTCCGAAACTCCCATGGCCGATCTCGTGCAGGTCGCAGAAGACTTCTTCCGGGTCATCTTTGAAAAAGAGGTTGGCCGACTCGGGGTCTTTCTGTCCTCCCTTCTGCGTGGACGACGGCATCATGAGTTAGACAGAACCTCTGATGTCCACGTGCTTCTGCTCGCCTTCATTCAGCAGGCCCGGCATTTACCTGCTTTATCTGCGGACAGAACGGAGCAGATTAAAGACTGACCGCCTGTGCAGGTCAAGAGAGGGTCATCAGCGGACAAAAGTGACTTAAAAGATTAGTTAACCCAAAAGTTAAAGTTCTGTCCTCACTCGCGTCTCATTCAAACCAGTTAGACTTGAAAAATTAGAAATTCTGAACAGATGTTTCATCATTTAAGTAATTAATGAGCCGTTTCCTAAGTCTTCTAAATTCTATTCTAAATTTTTGAGTGATAAATTAATATTAGCATACGAGTCAAGTGGACTAGTTATATAGCGTGTTTGTTTTATTCATTTTGGAGCTTGACTGTCCCTGCCCTCATCTACTGGCACAATACTGAGTGACCAGCATATTTTATAAATAATAATAATCAAAACTACATATTGTGTTTCAAACTCCCCTAACAGTTTGAACCCACAATCTTTAACTTCCCTGTCTGCATCTTCAACTGTTAGGCTATACAAAACAAACCCTTTAACCTCTGTGATCATTTACCAACCTGTGGATCGAAATGAATGAGGTAAACCTACAAACGGCTTGCTTAAACGCGTCTCTGAATATTACACTTGGATAGTAGAAAGCATTTTAATAAAGAAAGCATCCTGCTCAAATGCAAAAAAAGAAACTGTAAAAAATGCAAAGAATGCAAATAATTCAAAAAATGCATGAATTAATGCATGCATGATGAATACATACATAAATAAATAAATAGATGAGGGGAAATAATAGTATAAAAATAAAATAAAAATATGATGTAAAAACAAATAGCCAAATATAAAAGTAAAACAAATAAATAATTATAAAAACCAAAATATAACCAAATAAACAAATAACCCCACAATGCTGTTGCACGAGGAATCGTTTATTTTAATGGATGACAATCACATACAGATAGTAGTGTGTGTAAAATAATGATATACTTTTATGCTAAATACAGGCCTTTCCCATTCACAAAGTCTATACTGTGTGTTGTTCCCGGCATGCTTGAGCATGCACATTTGTGTCACACCGGTTTCAAGTTCAAGTTCAAGTTGAGCTTTATTGTCATTCCGCTACATGTGGGGACATACAGTGGAACGAAATGTCGTGCCTCACGGGGTCCACGTGTGCTACATAAATACAGACATAAATACAGACATACATCAATGAAGTACAAACACTATAAACCTATACACGAACTAACCTACTGACAGATTTTGACTAAGTATACTATAATTTAGTTTTACCTATACAACTAAAAGATAAAGATAAAGATAAAAATACAAACTATGCGAATGCTTCACATAAATACTGTACATGTGCAGAGAGAAACAT
>JAPDDN010000309.1:0-157409 GCA_027422405.1 Ptychobarbus kaznakovi
TTGAAATAAGTTGCATTACAATATTGCGTTACTCCCTAAAAAAGTAACTAATTGCGTTACTTTGTTACTTTTTATGGAAAGTAATGCGTTACATTACTTTCGCTTGACTTTTTCAATATGAGCAGGGCTTGATTGTTTGTTTTTAATACAATAAGTTCTATTTATAGCAAATGTAAAGCCTTTCACACCAAAACGTGTATTTAAACCCAGGCTGAAGGAAGAATAAATCACATCTGTACAGTAAAACGCAGGAGAAGAAGTTCAACACTCTTCAGCAATAAAAAAACAATGCTAGTTTATCTAAAGTCATTTTTGCTTATTAGCAGGTGAGTGCACAGGTAGGGCTCAACCTGTGCAGAGCACATGCCCTTTTCTAGTGATCGACCGATATTGATTTTTTTATAACCGATACCGATTATTTGTACGTTTATGTACCCGATAACCGATATGCAGAACCGATATTTATTTACTGTTATAAAGTAAATAAATAACAAAGTGAAGTAAGTCCATTCTTCGCTTTGGTTTTTCCTCCTTTCAGTCATCTTAACAACAACAAACAACGGGTGAAAATTGACATTTTCATGTAAAATTTTATCTTAAAATTACAACAATAAAAATATTTTATTTATAAAAAGCATCATCAGCAACACTGATATTAACAATACGCAAAAGAATGTCTAATGTTTTCAAATGGAGAAAATAAAGGACAGAAGTCATATAAACTTAATTTTAAACTACAGTTTTAGGTTTAAACGCTGTTTAATACACTAAAGAGTGAAGCATAATTCACTGAATAATATTCTCTGGAATATTGAAAAAGCTATAACAAACAAACATCATATTATATTGCATTTCTTAACTGGCATGTTTTATCAGAATTATTCAAATGTTTTTGTCATTCAAAATTATGAAAACTGCTGACAGCGCGGTTTATCTATGCATGTACACAGAACTATACTCAAACTGCGATTGCCTGCGGTAAAAATAAATAATAAATTTTGATAGAGATGTATTTATTTAGATATTTATTGGCGAAATAATGGTTATATAGTAAATGTTAATATAATTTTGTGTGTTTCAAACAAGTGAATCTTGTATAAAGTTATATGCGGTGGTCGTGCTGGAGCTTCTCCTGAGTGAACAGTTCCACTGCTCCAAGTGTGTGTGTGTGTCCACTGCTCCAGGTGTGTGTGTATGTGTGTGTGTGTCCACTGCTTCAAGTGTGTGTGCACTTGGATGGGTCAAATACAGAGAACACATTTCACTGCTGGTTATAATTCTGTAATTGTGTATGTGACAAAAAAAAAAAAAAATCGGTTTTGAAAAATACCGATATCCGATAATGGTAAAATGCTTAAATATCGGGAAAAATATCGGTAAACCGATATATCGGTCGATCTCTACCCTTTTCCCCCATACACTCCGAAGTGCCCTTAATTTATATAAATCAATGCTATTAATCACCATTTATGTCTACGTCTGTCTGTTTTACAAATATTTAGCCAATGAAACATTAAATAGAGCTTGTGACTAAAATATTGTTGGATATTGTTCAAACTGTGCCTAAACGCAGAACCTGATTTTACCAAGTGCGACATGTTCCTGGGTCCTGGGTCAACATCTGGAACAACATTGCTATTAACCAATCAGATTTGAAGAACAAGTTTATAATTTTTGGGAAGTTTAGGCTTATAATCAGTGTTTGTTGCTTGTACATCAGTGTCATTCATCAATAATTTCCTCTGATTTTAGGGATTACTCATGGTTAAGGTTAGGTTTAAGTGTAGGGAAATGGTCAAGATAAAATTTTTGGATTAAAATGTTGTTCCAGAGTCAACAATATATGTTGACCCAGGAACACATCCAACTCAGCAAAATCAGGACATGCGTCAGTAAACCCTCATAACTCCACCCCCTCTATCTCGACTGAATGAACTGAAGTTCCCCAGCAGCAGTGTTGCCAAGTCTGCGGGATGTTTTTCATGTCCGTAGGTTGAAGCGACCTCAATAACGTCATATTTAGCCCCTGAAATGCGGCCCCCCTCGAAACGCGATTGGGCTAGTTTTGAATGGCAATTGGGAGGGTTTTGTTGTGAAACCTGGCAACCCTGCAGAGCAGCTGAATGACGTCTGGCAATGGCAAATATCTTGTTTGAATAAGTGTACAGTGGGTTTTTTTTACGCAAGAGACACTAGTTTCTTCTAATCTCCTATTTTGACTGGAATTGTGTTAGACAATTAAATAATATTTCAAAATAGTTAGGCAAAAATACTTGACTCGTTGCTTTACCTTCCTCCCTTCTCAATGACATACATAAACATGTTAACCAAATTATGCAAATTAGCTTATAAAACCAAACAGAATAGCTAAATATATATATATATATATATAATATATATTATATATATCTTATATAAAACTAACTTTTTTCTTCAAACATATTTTTATTGAACTTTGTGTAGAGAGGGACATCCCAGTGGATCACAGTGAAGTCATAAACATCTTCAAGCACATGACTCACAGAAGATTGCAGTTGTAATATAGTTAAAAAAAGCCTTGAAACCATGTATATCTACTGTATATTATCTATATTATTATTATGATTGTTATTAATAGGAAATAAATCTAAAGCTTCTGAGACTATTATTTGTGTTTTTTAATTTGTCATTAAGATCAATTAAAAATAAGTGTGTGGGGGGGGGGCTTTTTTCAGTTTCAGCACATGCCCCTCAAAAAGTCTGTGCACGGCCCTTCTTATTAGTACTGGATCATCAAAGGTCAGCAGCAAACACATTGGTTAATAAAATGAGATTAGATACATTTGTGTTATTTAAAATATTGAATTATTGCAGGTTTGTGTCATATTCTGAGTTTGCATTTCACTGTTTTAATTCATTTTGATGAATACTGAATCTGTTTTTTGCGAGTGGGATGAATTAATACACATTCACATTTAGTCTAGATTAGATCTACAGTAAGATCATGTTCACACAGCGCACTGTCAGTCAATAAATGGAGAAAAAGTAACTCAGATATTTTCTTGTAAATTTAAAAGTAATGCGTTACTTTACTAGTTACGTGATTACGTAACTCGCGTTACTTGTAATACGTTATCCCCCAACACATGGTTACCAGTGTTAAGATCCTTGAGAAAGCAGTATTTGATCAAATACAAGATTATGTATCACTGAAAAATCTGATATTGAATTATTAGCATGCTTTTAGAAAAGGATACTCCATATGTACAGCGTTAGTCCAAATGACTGATGATTGGTATCGAGGGTTGGATGAAAAAAAGGATATGTGGAGCAGTTTTATTAGATTTTACAGCTGCATTTGACCTTATTGATCATAAGCTTCTCTTGGAAAAATCTGAGTGTTATAGATTTCGAGCATCAGTAATTGCTTGGATGGAAAGTTAGTTGGATAATTACAGAGATGGAAGTTATTCGGATAGAAGGGGAATTGAATGTGGAGTTCCACAAGGGAGCTGTTTGGGACCACTGTTGTATTCCATTTTTACAAATGATTTATATCTGCTACTAAGAAGTGCTAAACTAGCAATGTACGCAGACGATACAACAGTTTATGCATCGGCACAAACGTCGGTTGAATTGAATGAGGAGTCGGAGAGTATAGAAAGTGGATTTTTGGAGAATAAGTTGATACTAAATACATCTAAAACAAAGGGTCTAACTATTCTCCGGTCCAAACCGGAGCTGAAATTATATATAAATAAAACACGTATTCAACAAGTTAAGGAAGTAAAATGATTGGGTTTCACTTTGGATAATAGATTGTCATGGTCAAAGCATATCGAGAACACAGTGAAGAACATGAAGGGTATAGCTGTAGTAAGGAGATGCAGACAATACTTTACGTTTGATATAATAATAATATTGGATTCTCTCTTCTTTTCACAGCTGGACTATTGTCAGATAATATGGAAAAAAGGGTTTGAGGAAACCTCCATTGGTACAAAATAAGGCAGCGAGATGAATAGACTCGAACAAACATTAATAATTATGCATTTTGATCTGAAATGGCTAAAAGTGGAAGATAGGATGATTGCTGCAATACTATTATCAACATGGAAGATTTTACATTTTAAAACTCCATTGGATCAGTATAATAAATCACAATTTAACGTTCAGTCACATGAATATGTTACTAGATGGGCAACAGAGGGTAGATTTTTACTCCCTTATGTTATAACTAATTTTCTTTAACGCACAGTAACACTTAGGGCAATGCAATTATGGAATCTCTTACCAGTGTCATTAATTAGGATAACACAAAAAAAATATTTTAAAAGGCAGGTAAAGGCACAGCTTGGAAGCATGTACTTATAAGAGGTTGAGGCAAAGGAGTTAATTGAATAAGCAATGCGTTTTTATATTGTAGGTGTTTTAGATATTAAAAAAGTGGAAGATGTGTTTATAGAGATGTTTTGGACTGTGGAGAATAACTTTTTATGTTTTATTGTTGTATTTCTTTAATGTGTGTAATACTGTATGAATGTTATCTGTGGACCCGAAGACTAGCACTGCTTGAGAGCATATCTAACGAGGTCCAAATAAACAAAATACAGCCCTTAAAGAGACACGCCATCCCACATGTGTATGCGGTATACGACTCTCTTCAGAAAGACTTTTGGTACATTAATACATCCTTCTGCATATAAGCGTACAGGACATCCAAAGATGACGCTGCTAAAACAATACAAAATGAACTCAACAGCAACCCCAGTTGATGAATCAATGTCATCTTAAATGAAATTACAGGCGTGTAAGAAAAACATTGATGTTTTAGATTTTACTCCCATTTACACTTTGTGTGGTTTTTGAAGAGGTCCTGTATATTTGCATTATATTGATCCTTCAGATGAAGAAAGGGACGTCTGGGGTGACATGAGGGTCAGTAATAACAGAACTTTCATTTTTTATCTTCAGAGCAAGAAGCCAGAAGCATATTCCAGACAGAATACAAGTATATGTGGAGTGACATGGAAATAATACACGCAATACTGACTATTACCACATTTAGTTCTTTCTATTCAACGCATTCTATGCAACAATAATGACACTTTTATTATTGTTTATTTGGGGCATTCAAGTTTTGTTTATTAAGTATTGGTATGTGATTGATTTTCATTCATAACTTTAATCCATAGGCAAATCATGTAATTATTTAGATTAAAAAAATAATTAATTGACAGCCCTTATTGTTGCTCCATATTTAATTATAATACCACTTATGAAAAAAAACATTTTCCATTATCCAATATTTATGGAGATCTGTAACATTTAATAAATACAAAGCGATCATGGCCACCAAAATATGAACTGTATTTAAAATCTCATTATTTATTTTATTTGCATTCAATCCTGTGCATTCAGCTAATATTTTGCACAGACAGCTAACGGTATATCAAAAAGGACAAAAATAATGAATTAAACTGATTTAAAAAAAATTGAAGCCAGACATTTCCGATGAAAGTTATAAGTGAAGCGGAGACGTACCTGATTACTGTGTAAAAGAAAATTAAATGTAACGAGTACTTCTGTAATAAAGTTGAAATAAATTGTAAAGAGTATATAACTGTTTTTCCCTAATTGCACTTGAGTGAAGAACAAATACCCCAAATAATACTTAGGTACAGTAATCCAATAAAATGTAAAAAGCTAGAAAACATCTTTGAAATTCTAGAAGTTTTACACCTGTTGAAAAAAAAGAAACCAAAATAAATCAATACCTAAAAAGTCCAGTTTATTGTTTGCTTTCTTTTTGGACTTAAAAGCAAAATAAAAAAGTAATCTGACTACTTTTTTCTGCAGAACATAATGAAACCGTCCCAAAAATAAATACTATTTCTTCTAGTTCATCGTTAGAAATCTGCATCAAGAGTGAATTCACAGTCCGTCACATTTGACATCACTCCAAGCCGCTGGTATTCAGCCACTCGCTTCTCGAAGAAATTCGTTTTTCCCTCCAATGAAATGGACTCCATGAAGTCGAAAGGGTTTTCTGACTTGTAAACCTTTTGAGACAGAATTTAAATAGCTTTGTTATATAAATATACAGATTATAAGAAAAAAATCATAATATAATCCTGATAAAATCCTGACTTTGGGCAATCCTAGATCTGTTAGCAGCCGGTCAGCCACAAACTCAATGTATTGCTTCATGAGAGAGCAGTTCATCCCGATTAAATTGACGGGTAAGGCTTCTGTGAGAAACTCCTACAGAAAAACAAATGCAGTTACGCTCACGCCTGAAATGATGCATTCTGCAGCACGTGAGTGCAGCAAAGTGTACGTACCTGTTCAATGCTCACAGCTTTTGTGACGATGTCTTTCACTCTGTCAGCAGACGGTTTCTTCACCAAGTAGCTGTACATTAGACATGCGAAATTACAGTGCAGACCCTGTGACGTTTCAGGTGGCACAATCAATAACAGCCTTGATTAGATTTTCACTGGGATTTCTTATTATCATAGACGCAGATAACAAATCTTGATCTGACTATCTTAAAGATTTAACCTCATCTCTGCTGATGAGTTCATTGGAGTAGGTGAGTCCGGGCATCAGGCCTCTTTTCTTCAACCAGTAGATGGCAGCAAATGATCCCGAGAAGAAGATGCCTTCCACTGCAGCAAACGCTACTAATCGCTCTCCTAAAACCAAATAGATAGATATATATACACTGCTGGTGATCAAGTACAATTATCAATATTGTATGCTCATTATAGGAAATTTTTTTCCTTCACACACCAAAAGTTGATTTTGTGTCAGAGATCCACTGTAAGGCCCAGCCTGCTTTCCGCCTTATACAAGGCATGGTGTGAACTGCATTAAACAAATAGTCCCTTTAAGAAGAAGACGTTTGGATTTAGAGAGAGAGAAAACATTTTATATATATATATAGTTTAATGTATTGTTTTGTTTAATGTCACTATGTATGATAGTTTATAACTAGTGCTATCAAATTATTAATCGCATCCAAAATATGTTTTTGTCTACATAATACATGTGTGTACTGTGTATATAAATACACACACATACAGTATATATTTAAGAAATATATTAATAAATAATATAAATTACATGTCAATATACTGTATTTATATACACAGTACACACACACACATATATTATGTAAACAAAAATGTTTATTTTAGATGCAATTAATTATTTGACAGCACTATTTATAACACATATATTCAATTTTAATCAAAGATGTTCACAAGTAGAGCAATCATTATCTGTCTCTTATGTGTATAATACTTTTTGTAGTTTAGAAAAAAAGTCTTGCAAAGTTTGCTCATAAACCACATTATGAAAACGTTAGCATAAACTGCTTAACTGAATCCTGCACCTGTCACCTGTGTCAAAGAATCAGACTTTGTTCAGTAAAGACATACACTTTCCACACATTTTACCTCTCTTTTAGATCCTTTATGTAGGTGTTGATAAGCATGCTGTACATTTCGGCGTGCACATTCTCTATGAGGATCTGAAAGCCGTAGAAGGAGCGAGCTTCTGGGATCTGTACCTCTTGACTGAACCGCTGCACCTGTGACAAGTAAAGAAGGGACACATCTTCTTGATCTACTCAGTCTGATATTTTACATAGGTTTCCCGTAATCTTAATGTAGGTTAGAAGGAGATGCACTTTCCAGGTTCTCATTGACTATCCCATCACTTGCTGCAAAGAAAGCAAGTACGTGGGATATGAAGTGTTTCTCTTCAGACTTCAGGCTGTCCCAGTGAACCAAGTCCTTTGATAAATCCACCTAAACAAACCATTGAAATGTTTAGCAATTTCACATTCAGCAGAGAGAAGGACAAATACTATTTTGATACAATTTTCGTAAATGCATAGTTCCCCAAAACTAAAAATTCACCCACGTTATTTCAAAAGTGGGTTTCTTACTTCTATGGACAGGTTTAGAACAAAAGGAGGGTGAGTAAAGACCTGTTTACCCCAAGAACAATAACGACACATCAGCATCCACACCAATGGACTATAACCTGTTTATCACAAGGTCTGCTGCAGCTCGCCTGCTAAAAAACTGGGTGGATTCTAATTGGCTGTCAATGTTTTACTGTTTATCAGCTGAAAAACATCGTTCTGAAAGCCATTCCAACGACATCTTTCTTTTGTGTCGTTTTCATTGTATTTGTGGCATGGACTTCCCTACTGAAAAAACAAGCACACACGAGTATACACAAGTATACGAGGTGCAAGTCAGGAGACCCAAAGTTACGTGGAGAGGACATACGACCGCTTTACTCATCCACTTAACCACCAACGTTTCGGTAAGAAGCCTTTGTCAAGGTATGGACTTCCCTACTCTCAGCCAATTAGAACTATCACACACTAAAATAGCTAAATAAATTGATACAAATATAACTATTTGTAGTTAAAATCAATAATACGTACATCATGGAGGCATCTCCTAGCGTTTCCTATCAGATGTCAAACAGACGTTTATTAGATGTCTTTAAGATGTTTATGTAAAAATGACGTCTGTCAGATGTTTGTCCACAGCAGATGCTTTCCAGATCAACAGATCTTTAGCAGACTTATACCTGGGATGCGATATCTATCTAGCTCTGTCTGGTCGATTCTGATTGTCTATTACTGTTTTTATCGTTTATCAGCTGGGAAAAATAGCTCTGGGAGCAATTTCAACGATATCGTTCCTCTGTGCCGTTATCAGCTGTGGATTACACAGTTCAAGAGAATGAGAACGATCACAATTTTCTTTGAATGGGCCTTTAAATAATAACATCATTTTGAGGTGAATTATCCGATTAATACCACCAGTGCCCTGGCATGGTGGTCGCACGTTGTAGTTGTTTTGTAAGTACCACAGTCATTGCAATACATTCATGTATTTTCATCAGAGTTTCCAAAGTTATCATCTTCATATTAAATAGATACTAAATAAAAAAAGTATATTCACCTCCTCAACTGTCCAGAATGAAGCCTGAGCTTGTTTGTACATTTTCCAGATGTCGGGATACTGAATCGGGAAGATGACAAATCGCTTTGGGTTTTCTCTGAGAAGGGGTTCGTCTTCAACACTGTCTGTGTCAACATCTTTGTGACCATTCTGCAGGAGACAACATGACAGTTAATCGAGGAATGCAGTGGTTAAAAGATGTGGTCAATATGAGAGTGCAAGAGGAAACGCTGCTGCTGAAGCCACTTACAAACGGATGACGAATCTGCTTACGAAACATTTAAATGGACGGCTTTCGTGTGCATTTAACCAACAACACTACAATCCTCAATTTTATTTACATATAACTCAGAAAATAAATATCAAAATCAGTTTTGGATTCACTTTATCCATACCTTGTTACAACCTTTTACAGTCTATGGTTACAACGTATCTTTAAACCAAATATTGCTGTCGCTATACGCAACGCATAATACTCTTTTTACTGACAGTCATTTTTAAACAGAACACTTTGGATTTAATTTTTACTTTAATTCTATTATCATAAACGTTACATATCGTTTTGTTTAACTCCACGGTTACTTTAACGCGCGAGGCTTTGTTATGAAAGCTCACACGCAGCCACACACATAACAAGGCATGCAGATTCAACATGTTTTCGAAGGCCGCAAAATCGCACTTAAACACTGTAGAATAAGTTTATTATTACCTGATATTCCATAATGTTCGCCGGAGCGTTGCTTGTACCGGAGTTCATGGTTTTAACCGTCTTTGGTCAGCAGCGGTGAAGCTGCGATCTCTCAACGTTGTCTGTCATTGAGAGCTCCTGACCCGAAGCAGACAACACGCGACACTAGCTCCTCCTCCACTGTACTCTCGTCAGAAATTAACCCTTCCTTTCTCGTGTCTTACATAAAGCTAACCACCCTCAGCTAGTTCAAAATATCAGTCTTGCAGTTTAACGTACTAGACTATGCTTACAAAGCTTTCAGTGGTCTACATAAAGCACGTTGAGACAAAAAAACCGACTCGAACGTTTTGCTGAGAAATTTATTAAATTAATATCTTAATTACTTTTACAAGCACAATTGTACAGTCAAAAACAGGCAATTAGTGGACTTAGACAAAAGGTATATTTCATTTCTAAGGGGTGTGATTTTATAAAACAGTGAGCTGTTATTATCAAACTTAGACACCATGCTAGACACACAAGAGGTTTAACATGAATTTGAAATATACATTTGAATTTTAGATTTGAGAGAACTTGCAGCATTTTAATCTGATTGTGGTGAAATTTGTTTTTTAGGTGTTACTTGAGGTAAATGTGACCTCTAAGCACATTGTCAGAAGATTAATAACACCAGGCAGTCTTTCTAGTTTTATAAAGCATACCATTAGAGAAAACATGAGACCAATTTACTTTGACCTTCAACTGAGAACCTGGCAGAATGTTCAAAATCTTTTGAGGGGACACTGCAAATTACTGCACGCTCAACCATAGAGCACTACGAAATATAGAACAACCTTTGGAAATACTGTCACGTGATGCACCACATGTAATGAGGAAACCATAATTTGGCATGACGAGCAAAGAGAAGCTCCCTACTCCTTTAAAACCCATGAAAAGTGAGAACAAGGACAGAATTGCTCAACCAATTTTCACTTGTTCACACTATTTGTGCAGAATCTAAAATCTATCCTGATTTGAGACAAATGCATCTTGTTGTACGGACAACTCATTTACAAGACTCTCAATAAGTCATCTATATCTATGTATGTATACATAATACAACTAAATTAGTTTAACATTTATGTAAACATGTTTGATTAAGAAACCCAAGATTTGGGTGCCATCTCCACAGTTATCCATTTTGTTGCATATGTTATTTCATATGGGTTTTCTGTCATTCTTTTTGAGTGATAAGGAAAGTGAGCCTTTTGAAATTGTGAGAAACTGAGGTAACAATGTCAATCAATTCGTTTTTGACCAAGTCATTTTTTCTCCCCCACAACAAATATTATTTTCCACCCATAACTGTTGGAATGTTGACTCTGCAAGCTACACACATGCCCAGTGGTTAGTGGATGGAGCTTGGATCTTTTACAAGCCATACTGGACCAATGAGAGGTTTTTCATGGCATCATCAAGAGAAATTCCAGCCTCTTGCATCTCAAACCTAAAGAAAAAAAAAACATCATGACATTAAACAAATAAATAACAATGTTTTTTTTTTTTACTTTAAACCTGGTTCTGTTCTGAAAATCCTTTACCCAATTATGCTATATTTTCACTAAATCTTGCCTTCAATCTTTCAGTCACGTATCGAAACGTCTTTCAATTAGCACAGGCTTTGTTTTGATCTGAGCACATGAGTGAAAAAAGACTTTTGTGTTGATAATTTTGGCAAAGTTCACTCATAAGCTCAGATCAATGAGGCCTAGGACCAATCAGTTCCAGATAGAAGCTGATAAAAAGATTGAATCCAAAACACAAAATGACTGGAAAACTACAGCTAAAGGGATAGTTCACCCAAACTAGGACACCCATTGTCATTAATTACCCACCCTCACGTCGTTCCAAACCGGCAAGGCCTTCGTTCATCTTCAGAACACAAATTAAGATATTTTTGATGAATTCCGAGGGCTCTCTGACCCTCCCATTGGCAGCAATGTAATTACTACGATCAAGGTCCATAAACGTAGTAAGGACATCGTTAAAATAATCCATGTGACTGGCATCAGGGGTTCAACTGTAATTTTACAAAGCTACGAGATTACTTTTATTTTCTTTGAAAATAAAAACAATGACTTTATTCAACAATTTGTCTCCACCCTGGCACCATTTTGGAACCAAAACAGCGCATGCTGCACCACGCGGATACGATACGTTTTCTACATTGTTTACGCTTTGATCTGAACAAAAACAACATCTGTGTGGCGCAGCTGACACAGAACAGCATATGCCGTTTACGTTCAGTAGATACACCAAAATGGTGCTTGAGTGAAGCAGAGGAGACAAACTGTTGAATAAAGTTTTTGCACACAAAGTTTTCTCATAGCTTCATAAAATTACAGTTGAACCCCTGATGTCACATTAATTATTTTACCGATGCCCTTGCTACATTTCTGGACCTTGATCGTGGTAATTACATTGAGGGTCAGAGAACTCTCAGAATTCATAAAAAATATCTTAATTTGTGTTCTGAAGATGAACGGAAGGTCTCACTGGTTTGGAATGACATGAGGGTGAGTAATTAATGACAGAATTGTCATTTTTAGGTGAACTATACCTTTCAACAACATTTTATATAACACAATCATTCTTTGTAATGAGTGAAATTAAAAATGAAAGACAAAAACTGTCTGTGACAAGCACAAAGTCAAATATAATGTGCTCGTAATCACCAGTCATCTGTGGAGATGGTGTAATACACAGGTGGTTGGTCTGTGTCGCTAAGAGTTGCCGGACCCTCCTGACCGCTGGCCCCCATGTTGCTGAAAATGAGCCAGTCCCCAACAGCAAGCTCAGGAGCAGGCAGTGCTCTACCACTTGGTCCAGAGGGTCACACGATGGACCCCACAAGCTGCTGGAAAACACGGGCTCATCTAGGGTGAGTGACAGCTGAGAAACACAAAACAATTAATTTAATCTTAGACAATTTACAAAATATTGTTCATGTGTTCAGGTACATGCGTGTCATTTACCTTGTGGACAGATGGTGTGGTGATGACATTTCCAAACAACTTCCCCATGAAAGATCCATAAACACCATCATTCATGTAATACACAAATTCTGGTACATCGTTTGGGGTAAGCTCATCTAAAAAGGGCAAAAGACACAGTGAGAAAATAAGGCTGATGTATCTAATGCCATATACAGTATCTCACAGAAGTGAGTACACCCCTCACATTTTTGTAAATATTTTATTATGTCTTTTCATGTGACAACACTGAATAAATTACACTTTGCCTCAATGTAAAGTAGTGAGTGTACAGCTTGTATAACAGTGTAAATTTGCTGTCCCCTCAAAATAACTCAACACGCATCCATTAATGTCTAAACCGCTGGCCACAAAAGATAGTACACCCCTAAGTGAAAATATCCAAATTGGGCCCAATTAGCCATTTTCTCTCCCCGGTGTCATGTGACTTGTTAGTGTTACAAGGTCTCAGGTGTGAATGGGGAGCAGGTGTGTTAAATTTGGTGTTATCGCTCTCACTCTCTCATACTGGTCACTGGAAGTTCAACATGGCACCTCATGGCAAAGAACTCTCTGAGGATCTGAAAAAATTATTAATGTTACTCTACATAAAGATGGCGTAGGCTATAAGAAGATTACAAAGACCCTGAAACTGAGCTGCAGCACGGTGGCCAAGACCACACAGCGGTTTAACAGGACACGTTCCACTCAGAACAGGCCTCGCCATGGTCGACCAAAGAAGTTGAGTGCACGTGCTCAGCATCATATCCAGAGGTTGTGTTTGGTAAATAGACGTATGAGTGCAGCCAGCATTTCTGCAGAGTTTGAAGGGGTGGGGGATCAGCCTGTCAGTGCTCAGACCATACGCCGCACACTGCATCAAATTGGTCTGCATGGCTGTTGTCCCAGAAGGAAGCCTCTTCTAAAGATGATGCACAAGAAAGCCTGCAAACAGTTTGCTGAAGACAAGCAGACTAAGGACATGGATTACTGGAACGATGTCCTGTGGTCTGATGAGACCAAGATAAACTTATTTGATTCAGATGATGTCAAGCGTGTGTGTGGCGGCAACCAGGTGAGGTGTACAAAGACAAGTGTACAGTCTTGCCTGGTGGTGAAAAGCATGGTGGTGGGGGTGTCATGAGTGGGGCTGCCAGCACTGTGGCCAGCAACTAGTTCTTGAGGGAACTTGAGGAACCATGAAGCCAACATGTGACATACAAGCAGAAGCAGATCCACGATCCCTTCCCTTCGGAGACTGGGCCCAGGGCAGTATTCCAACATGATAACGACCACAGCCTTGCTAAAAAGTTTTGAGGGTAAAGGTGTGACTGGCCAAGCATGTCTCCAGACCTAAACACTATTGAGCATCTATGGGGCATCCTCGAACGGGAAGGTGGAGGAGCGCAAGGTCTCTAACATCCACCAGCTCTGTGATGTCGTCATGGAGGAGTGTAAGAGGACTTTAGTGGCAACCTGTGAAGCTCTGGTGACCTCCATGCCCAAGAGGGTTACGGCAGTGCTGGAAAATAATGGTGACCACACAAAATATTGAAATTTTGGGACAAATTTTGACATTTTCACTTAGGGGTGTACTCACTTGTGGCCAGAGGTTTAGACATTAATAGCTGTGTGTTGAGTTATTTTGAGGAGACAGCAAATTTACACTGTTATACAAGCTGTGCACTCACTACTTTACATTGTAGCAAAGTGTAATTTCTTCAGTATTGTCACATGAAAAGATAAAATATTTACAAAAATGTGAGGGGTGTACTCACTTCTGTGAGATACTGTATATCTCAAATGTGATGGGACTCACCATGAGTGCTGCTATAGAGATCCCGGTATACTCCTTTTTTTCCAATAACATTGACAGCCAGAGTGAAGGAGGAAAACACAAAGAAATTTCCCGGTTCAGCGATGACGCTCACTCCAGATGACAAGGGGAAATAGGCCTCCAGCATGGGTCTGACGATCGAATTTACCTGATCAAACAGACATGAAAGAAAAGCTTTGAGTAAGTGGAAGATATTTAAAAAGGAAAACAAATGAGACTCATGCTTGCCGTACCTGTTTCAACTGAAGCTCAGAACCACTGAATCCTCCACCAATATCCAGGATCTTCATGTCAAAGCCTAGTTCCTTCTGCAGAAATAAGGAAGACTCAGCACTCCAATAGATACATAAAATGTACTAAATTATTGCATTATAACGTCCATACTACTACTACTCACCGCCATGTCAAAGATGCAGCGGGCGTCTGACAGTGCATGGGTGTATGCTTGGGGATCTCGGCATGATGCGGGTACCTGGAACCTGCAGAAAAAGTCCCACTTTCTAAAAACTCTAAACAAGACAAAGTGAGTCTCAGCAAATTAGTGGTGACAAAATCAGTTGACTTACGTGACTCCAACCACATTCACACTCAACTCCTTGGCCATTTCCAGAAGGTGTCTACAGCTCTTTAGGGAGCAACCAATGGTCACACTTGCTTCCTCAACCTGTGCATCAGTAGTCACTTGAAGCAAAAGCCTGTTAAGACAAGAACAGTGCAGAAAGATAATTACATAAATATATAATAAACACTTACTGTAAATAAATAATATATTCCAATATAAAATAAATTTGATATATTTTACCAAAGACCATTAAAATGTTTTTGAAATAAGTATCATGCTCACAAAGGCTGTATCAGTAGTTTTTTTAATACAATAAAACAACATTTTAAAACAACTGTTGTCTATTTTAATGTATTTTCAAATGTAATTTATTAATGTGATGCAAAGCTGATTTTTTTTTAGCAGCCTTTATTCCAGTCTTCAGTGTCACATGATCCTTCAGAAATCATTCTAATATGCTGATTTAAAACATTTCTTATTACAAATGTTGAAAAGAACTTAATGTGTCCTTGCTGAGAAAAAGTATTAATTTCTCTCATTTTTATTCTCACTACTAACTACAACTTGTGCCTCAGTAAACTCCTAATTTGCTGCTTATTAGTATCTAGTAAGGTAGTTGTTAAGTTTAGGTATGGGTTAGGATCAAGGGATCTAAAATATGGTCATGCAGAAGAAGACATTAATACGTACTTTATAAGTATAATAAATAGCTAATGCAAGTAATATGCACGCTAGTAAGCAACTAGCTAATAGTGAGAATTGGTCCCTTAAAATAAAGTGTTACTGAAACTTTTACTGACTTTTCAATGTCATATAAAATACACATACATACTAGGGATGGGATGATACACCTACCTCCCGATTCGGTACGATCACGATACTTGGGTGCCGATACGATATGTATTGCAATTTTTTTTTTAAGAATTTTGATTTTACACTTATTGCGATTCGATATTGATGTGTAGAGTCCGTGAAAGTTATGATTAATACTGAATAAATAGCCTATAAGGCTATTAAATAGCAGTCCCACACTAGTTTTTGTTAATACAATTAAGTTGGTTTGAGCCACCAGTCGTTTAAACATATACAAAATGACACAAAGTGAAAAAACATGGTATTTTTGGGTTATGTTAGCAACAGTTATCATGGTGAATATAAAATACAATAATGAACTGTTAATGAAACATAGAAACTGCTCCTGAATAGAACGAATACCATACCTTCATGCAAATCCTTCCCAGCTAACACACGCAGTACAGTTAAGTGATTTATTGGTACTGTACTGTTGTTGCATGCTCGTAGTTTCTGCGCTTTAGTGAAGTGATGTACAGCGCGGCGCCACGTTCACGCGTGCTATAGAAGAGTACGCACTACCAGCCCAGTATAACATCTGACAGGACAGGATAGTTCGTTTTTCTGAGGTGAGAGACTTTTTATTTCATAACAAGTTACAGAAATAACGATAGAATAATGACACTGACATTAAACCGGTCAACATCTCATCTGACCGCAGATACTGCGTTTTTCTCAGGCACTCTTTACTTAAACTGCATCTGACAGAAGTGTCAACCGCTTTCATGCACATCTTTTAAAATAAAAGTCTCGCATCAGAAAAACAAGAATTACGTTTTTTTGTAGATGATGGTTGTTTCTTTGGCCGTACACTCCGCGGCCCATTTTTTCATCAGTTGAGAAACACTGATACAATACATCGCCGTCTGCTGAAATAAAAGACGTAACTTTCCTCCGCCTCGTGTATAAGCAAGAACTCAAATAAATCAATGTATTTATTATGAATTAATATCGATTCTGGTATAAAAAAGATTTTTAAATCGTAAATAAAATATCGCGATAGGTGAATACATTTTTGTCCCATCCCTAATACATACATTTTGTTTTACTGTATATTATACATATATACGATATATTTTAAGGACTTACTTGGCATCAGGATGGGTACGGGCAATTTTGCGAAGCTCTACCTCATTTTCACACACCAAATAGTTAATGCCGGTCTTGGCCGCGTGTTTAAGGAGTGAAAGCTGCTTGCAAACTCCAGACAGAATGATGTTCTCAGGAGGGACATCATGATTGAGTACCAATGTGGTTTCAGCCTGAAAGAAGTACATTTCTATAAGTTGGTGTGCCTTCAAAATATACCTTTTGAGATCTTTCTAATACCTCTACAGGTAAGAATCAAATCATTTGTTACCTTATTTCCACAGACAAAACCAACGCCAAGAGCAGACAGGACTTCAATGACTACAGGGCTGCTGTTACAGCTGACTGGGTAGAAGGGTCGAAGAAGAGGCATAGTGGTCTTCCACAGAACATGCTGTCGCATTAGGGCCCCAAGGTCGGCCACAACAAATGCATTCTTTTCAGCCTGACAAACAAAAACAGATCAATCAATGAAAAAGACAGAAACAACACCGCTGTGTTTATAACACAGTCTGACAATTCCTTGGAGAAATGATTTTCTGAACTAACCAAATTTTGCTCATAGACATGGTTGTCGATGACATTGTCAAGGGTCGTTCCTCCTTCAAGTAGTTCAATAAAGTAGTTTGGTGCATCAACAAATCCTTTCATCTCAACCGTATTCCTCAAATCCGACAATCATAGAGAGTTTACTGAGCCGCTGGGGTATTCTGGGTATGCAACAAACTGTTCAGGAGAAACCAAAACAGCAGTTTCATTACAACAACGTGCATAACATACAAATAACATTAAGCTTTCACACAACATTGTACGTCAAGGTGTACAACTACAACACCAACCTACATATTTCAAAACAGTGTGTTTTATGAGCAACCTTTGAACATGAAGTTCAGAGTCATTGTGAGGCTATCGTTGATCTAAATTGGGTTTCTATGAGGCTAATAAATATAAGAGGCAGGGGAAATGAATCACATAACTAGAGAAGGCATCACGAGTCCATCTTTAGAGATGACGACAACGCATAGGCTTCAAGAATGTGGCTATTTTTTTTTTTTACTCTGACTCAATCAAGATAAATCCCTGTGGCTTTGAAGCACAATACAGCATTTGATGGCATTACCAGTGGATTTGTGCAGTATGAACGGGGGACAAAGGTGTTACACATAAGCCACCAAGAGTGTTATGTAAACCCAAAAACAATCCACAACAGTTGGATGAATGCAGACACAGATTTTACGTGTAATTAAATAAATCATATTATTATGTAATTGTCTCTCAACTGTATTTCAGGAGGGGTGTGTCTAATATTTATGACTCACATGGACAACGTGGGAGATGGTCCTCTCCCGCTATCAACTAGGATCCCAAGGCGGCTCAGCGTTGAAGTCAAACAGCTCGCGGTAGAGGGCCCGCCCTAGGCCTTCTGGGTAGCGCTTATACACTCGCAGAGAGAGTGGGGAGCCCTGTGGAGTCACAAAAACAGGTGCATACATAAATATTTGATTTACAAGAGCAGCTGATGGATAAAATAAACGTATAACACAAAAGTACTCAGGCAGGTTAGAACATTTCTGAAATAACTCTTGACTTAAACATAACCAGTTTTCTTAATACAGATGCATTATACATTTTCAGCATCCCTTTATTTAATGTAGGCTATACTGTATTTATCAAGTGACTGCTTATTTACTGCTGTACTTTGTACCGTACTAGTTAAATGGACCTGATGATCAGATACTCGGTGTTCTCATTTTTAGCATTAAACAACATCTTATCTGGATCTTTCCACATGTGGTCAATTATTGAAGTAACTTGTTGAACATTTATCAGAGGTCATGGTGTTTGTTTATTCATGTGGACAACACCTTAACCCTACAAAGCCTAATGTAGCATGTTATTTGACATACATTTCTCAGGCCTCTATATGATCAACGTCATCAAAATGTGGCTGAAAGACCTGTTGCACACAACCTACTACATGCCTTGCATCATCTAATTGATAGTTCACACTTTTCAGCATGTACAATTATTAATAATGTCATAAGATGGACAATTAATGGACTGAAGCCAACTTATCACCTTTTAGAAAAATCATGTTAAAATGTGAGTATCAAATATGACAACAGGCTTTTGAGGATATTTGATATAAATATATATATATTTATATCGATTTATATTTTTATATTTTTTTCAATCAACTTACAAGACATTTTTTATGTTACAGTTTGACAGCTGTTATTTATAAATATTGTCTGTTATATTATTGGAAAGATTTACATTATGTAAGTTATCAGAATCTCATCATAGTGTTCTCATAATAAATACATGGGTAATAAAATCCCAATACATATCCAAAACAATAAATACAAACTTTTTGAATGTTTTTTTTTTATATATTTTGTCGAAAGGTTCAACGAAGAGTTCTATTAAAAATATATATTTTCCCAGCTATTATTTCACATGTCAAACTTCACATTTATAGTTATTATGGTATAATAATCATGAAAGTGACTTGTGTTTTGTTATGAGGTAACGTTAACGTTATACCAAAAAACATGTTTCTTAGGAAAACAACATTTTAAACACACCTAGGCCTAACGAGTGTTCATTCATTCATACACACATATATATATATATATATATGTCGAATCTGATATTATAACACAGTAAATCAGTTTATACATTTAATGTGTAACACGCTCGTCATTCAATAAGCCGATAGGGCATGTCGTCACTGAATCAGCGCCTGGGTCTGTCCACTGAATCAGCTCACTAACGTTAAATGTTTAGCTAACTAAACCCGCGCCATGCTCCGACACCTAATGGTTTATAAAAATAAACGTTTAATCCTCATAATTTGTGAGTTTGTGATATATTTCTCGGTGTCCTTCACGGAGCACTGCCGTTGCCCGTATAACAAGCGCCACTAACGTTACAACCAACCGCCATGTTGTGTCACGGCTCCGTACAGCAGACAGCGGATTTTTTCCGTGAAGACTAAAAACAACAACAAACGCGGTACTTACGTGAGATAACGGCCTGAAAGATTTGGACAATCGTCTTCTCTTTTTCGGCGGAATTTTCAAAGAGTGGTGGGGACACAAATAGAAGAAAGAAGAGGGGCTGTATGTGCCATATGCCAGGCGAGGATATCTCGGCGGAACACGAGAGCACTGCTGTCTGTCTCAGGAAGAAATGGTCGCTGCTGGAGGAAGGCGGGAGTAACGGTTATTAGAGAACACGGGGCGGGGCCTAATACTGATTCTACTACAGCAAAGGCTTGGCTTGTGTAGAGCCACGTGCGCTACGAAGCTACGTGATTGGCTCAAAACTGGTCGTTCTGGGGAGGATTTCCAAGAAATGCCCGCCCACTCTGATTAATATTCATGAGCCCAGCCTTAAGCTTAGTAGGATTCCGAGAGCAGAGGGCGGGGACATCTGTACTCATTAAATAAGTATGTTCTCTTTTAGAGAAACACACTCCTTTGAACATGTATGGGCCAACGTGAGCTCTGTTTTACTTAATACGCTGCTTGTACTTTCTGATACATGCTTCCCCCTCTTCTTTGTCACTATATGAAAGTCATTGTTGTTAATTTAGATTTATACTATATTTTGTAATAGTATATTGTATATTGTTATACTATACACCATACCACCTGAACCAGTAAAACCGTTTTAAATTGTAGTTCTGTAATTTTTTATGAAACGTTTGATCATCAAACATCAGTTGTATTCCTTCTGATTCATAATGAAGAAATCAACAATGCTGAGGTTCACAGCTGGCAAAGCTGTCATAACAAACCCTTACACAATAGTACATGAATATACACAACTCTGTAAGACGCAAGTGTTTTCACAGCCTTTTGTTAGGTGAAAGGTCATATTTTATGGTTTCAGGTTCTAGTTTGTATGCCAAGGAATTTCATATAATTCCCTAAACAGACTAAAACGCTTAATGTTCAGACAAATATCTTGTTACAATGCACATGCTTACACTGAAGGTCTTGTTTTGATTTAGTGAATTGATGGCAGATATGTTGCTCCATTTATATTTGAGATCTCAGACAGTAAATTATATATTTTTTATTGACTTGAATTTGTATCAGTTAAGTAACAGTGACAGTGAAGTGACATACAGCCAAGTATGGTGACCCATACTCGGAATTCGTGCTCTGCATTTACACACAAAGTGCACACACACACACACACACACACACACACACACACACACACACACACACACACACACACACACACACACACACACACACACACACACACACACACACACACACACACACACACACACACACACACACACACACTATCATGAAAACATCCACTGGCAGATTGCTGTGCTGTTGGATACCATAGTGTAGTGTACAAGCTCAAATAACATTTAAATTGTATGCTATATTCTATTTACACATTGTAAAAATGAGCAACCCGTTTAATTTAGGTGAATTAGTGAATTCAGTAATTAAGATATTGAATCTCAGTACATCTTTTCTACAACTGTAATTTATTGACTACGTTTGAGACAGAATGTGTGAAGGGTCAGTTACCAAATAATGTAACACTTTTGATTATCACAAGTTTAGCGTTTTTATGCAAAACAAAGTTTGTCTGATTATATGTACGTTTTATTTAGATAAATGTCGATTTCTTAAAGCTGACCCAAGTTTTGGGCATTTAAACAAATCATTTATTTGAAATTAAAGCAGCTAAAACACCTTAAATGTCTTAATCTGAAAATATATGTGGATTAATTGTAGTTAAATTATAATTAGCTGTTATATTTGTAACATATGTAGTTTGGTATATATGTGTTTATTTTTTTATTTTATTTTTTTTTACATTGAAAAAATCAAGAGTAGTACACATATAATAATACAATCATCAACACATAAGTGATGAACAATAACAGCAAAATAATTAAGTACAGAAACAGACAAAAAAAGAAACAGAAAAAGGGGGTGTTAATGCATTAGAAACTTAAGCGATAACATTGAGAATTACATGTCATTAAAGGTAGAAAAAAGTTACAGATAGATACAGTTTTTAAGACTTTTTTGTTCTTAGACAGCTGGATTAATGAAAGGTATTGCTCAAATGCTTTCATAAAAACAAAGAAGTGAGGTCTAGAGTTTGAATATTGCATCTATGGATGTGAAATTTAGCAAGAAGCAAAATCAGATTCACTACATTAAACTGTTTCCTTTTAGATTGTTCATACTCAATAAAACCCAATACTACGTCCTTCCAAAACAGAATACAATCATTATAAATGTTACTCCTAATGAAACTTACAACATCTTGCCAAAATTTCTTTGTAAATGGACAGTGCCAAAGAGATGGACAACCGTTTCAATAGAGTCATCACAGAAAGAGCAACTGAGGGAATGTCACTTTTGAATTTTTTCATGTAATGTTTTGCAGGATAAAACTTATTAATTATTTTGTAGGAAATCTCCTTTACTTTGTTAGTTAGTAAATAAGTATGAGGAAGCATCCACACTTTTTTCCAGCAGATGTTACCCACTGCATTATTCCAATAAGCAGTCACAGCTGGCAGAGTAATAATATTCTGCTGAAATAATGAACAAACTATCCTATTATTATTTTTGTATGGAGATGCAAAACATAATCTACCAACAAAAATATCACATAAATTAGGAGAAACCGGTGACAAAGGATGGGTACCTCTCAGTAAAGCAACAACACCTGATGGGATAGACCCCATAACTATAGAAAATTATTTCGGAGAGACAGGAAATTGAAAGTGATCTAAGAATTCTTTATATGAAAATAACAACCCTTGAGTATTCATTAGCTGACTGATCAACAGTATGTTTTTATCAAACCAACTTTGAAAAAATATGGATTTATTCTTGTATAAGACATTACAGTTATTCCATATAAAATATCTGTGGGGTGAAAAGTTGTGCTTGAATATTAATGACCAAGCCAAGAGAACCTGCCTATGGAAAGCAGATAATATAGCCGGTAGTTTATCAATTTTATAGTTACACAAGAGAAGAAAGTCAAGTCCACCAAACTGAGAGAAAACATAATTGGGAATAAAGTTCCACAAAGACACTGGGTTCTTCCTAAACTGTTTAAGCCAATTTATCTTGATGGTGTAACTTAAAGTACTGAAATCCCAAAAATTAAGACCCCCTTTATCATATGTGTTCATTACAACAGATTTTCTAATATAATGTATTGAACGCTTCCATAAAAAATTAAAGAGTAGCTGGTCGACACTTTTACCTAGTTTTGGGTCCAGATGAACAGACTGAGCGACATAAATAAGCCTTGAAAGACCTTCAGCTTTTGTGAGAAGTAATGTGTTTGTTATTTGAAGGGGTTTAATAAAGGTTAAATGACACACATTGCGCATTGTGAACGCATTGTGAACTGAACGAAACACAACTCCTCTGATCACCTGACTGGAAGTGTGTGATGCTGTCCGAAGGCTTTTCAACACGGAGACTCAATTAACTGTGTTTTCAATGATGTTTTATTAAAACTATTTTCAATTTTAACAGATTATTTAGTAGTTTACCGAAGCGACTCATATAACCGGTAAGTATCGCCTAAGAATTATTTCAATGTGATAGTCGTGACAGGCGTAAACGCTGCTCATTCAATATTTACAGACATCAGAAAGGCGCATTTAACCCATCGCATCACCTAAACGTATACCAGCGATTAAAACATATGTGTTTCATTTTACCACGCGATTAAAATCAGGACACCTAGTATCTGCTGATCATTTTTATGAATGAAATGGAGAAGTGTGGATTTGCTCATATGATCAACCTTGAAAAGACCTCTGTAATCTATCTGACAGTTCTTGGTTGAAGTGTCGCATATGCTACGAGACTTGAATCTTTCTGTTTAAGGACCCTCTCCGTGATCATTTGAGCAGTCATGACTGAGTTCTGGTTGATCTCTGCTCCTGGAGAGAAGACCTGCCAGCAGACATGGGACAAGATGAACATGGCCACAACCCAGACCAACCTGTCCACTAACCACAAGTTCAACATACCTGAACTGAAAGTAAATCTATTTCACTTAAAGCACTGGTTCATTTTAAACATATTTTCCATTTGTCTAATGAGTTTTGGGGGTGTTTCTCAACAGGTGGGAACTCTGGATGTCCTTGTTGGGCTGTCAGATGAGCTTGCCAAATTGGACTCTTTCGTAGAGAGGTTTCATGTCTACTTTGACTTTTTACCAGAGTGTTTAGTTTCAAAATTGATACATTAGATTGTTTTATATTATTATACATTGATCATTATCAATTACACCCAGTCATAGGGTGAATCCAATTCCTCTGTCCTTCCCCTTCCCCTTCGTCTTACCCTTAGCCCTTGTCCCTCGAAACCGAGTGGTAAGTGCTAGGGGTGAAAACATACCCCTATGAAATGAGACACCACCCTGGTTACTGTTACGTCATCATACGTCGTCGCTAGCTGGCTGCTACGTCACCAGAGGTGACAAGTGTTGATCACAAACTCTCCCGTCTGCAAATGTGTGTTTATGTCGATTTAGTGATGTTTTTCTCTAGTCAGAGAAATGCGGGACTGTTGTGCAAATCAGCAATATAACGTTAGCGTGGAAAAATAGCGATTTTTAAAAACATTTCAATTAAGAACATGGTTGCAAATATATATGTATAGGACTGTAGAGCACAAAACAAGACTGTCATAATTTTTAAATAAATTATTTAAGCCAAAAATACTTACATTTATGGACTCTCTGGATGATCTGGCCGCAGTGTGTTCTGAGTACCCCTTGGTTTCAAGTAAGCTCGCGAAAATTCTTGGTTTTAAGGGGTATCTACCCCTTCCCCTTAGCCCTACCCCTCGATCAAAACGAGAATTGGGACAGCCCTTACTCTCACGTGAACGCGCAAAACTAAGGGGAAGGGGTTAGACAGAGAATTGGGATTCACCCTTTTTAGGCTTCTGTCATGTTAAAGTTCTCTAGATATATTTACCCTGTGCTGCTGTTATTGATTTATTGCTGTTATTTTCCAGCGTAGTGAGGAAAGTGGCCCAGTACATGGCTGATGTGTTAGAGGACAGTCGAGATAAAGTTCAGGAGAATCTTTTGGCCAATGGAGGCAAGTTAACATTAAATCATCAATACATACTAACCACAACATTGATGGCAAACGATACTACTCTAATTATTATCATAATCACAAGAACATTTAACAGGTAATGTCAAATTAACATTTATATAACATTCTTGTCAAAGAAGAATACATGTAATCTTTCATAGTTTAGTCAGTCATATTTGAATTTCCTAGTATATTACCTTTTAAATCTTATTTTACATTTACATTTACATCTATGCATTTAGCAGACGCTTTTATCCAAAGCGACTTACAGTGCATTCAGGCTATACATTTTGTATTGTCAGTATGTGTGTTCCCTGGGAATCGAACCCACAACCTTTGCGCTGCTAACGCAATGCTCTAACCACTGAGCCACAGGAACACTATTTTACACTATTTTATATTATTATAAATATCTATAATGAATAACTCTTTCCATACAGTTGATCTGGTCACATATGTTACACGGTTCCAGTGGGATATGGCCAAGTATCCAATCAAACAGTCCCTTAAGAACATCTCAGAGATCATGTCCAAGGTCAGGCATGTTCATGTTGTCCGTGTTTATAATATAAGGAGACTTACTTTTCTTAAAAATGTCCTGTTTTGGTTCTCTGTTCTTAGCAAGCGAGTCAGATTGACAATGATCTCAAAGCCAGAGCTTCAGCTTATAACAACCTAAAAGGGAACCTTCAGAGTCTGGAGAGAAAGAATGTGTAAGTGTTTCATATTCTTAATTTATTAGTGAAATTCTGTTACTTTAATCATTTTAAGTGAGCTTAAATGATAACATGTCTTGTCCACTAGAGGGAGTCTTCTGACTAGGAGTTTGGCTGATATAGTGAAGAGGGATGATTTTGTTCTAGACTCGGAATACCTCACTACTCTACTTGTAGTTGTTCCAAAGTAAGTCAAGCTGGAGTATTTGTGCTGCTTTGTATTTTGTGCTTTTAGAATGTTTCTTCACTGGATTAAAAATCCTGTCAATATTTACATGTTGTTCCAAACCTGTGTCTTTAGTTCTGTGGAATGCAAAAGAAGATATTTTAAATTATAGCGATGAGAAAACGGTTTCAGTTCCCACTGACTTCCTATTGACTTTTTCTATTAAGAAAATAATAGTAAGAATATCTTCATTTGCATTTTGCAGAAGGTGTGAGTAAACGATGACACAGTTATCATTTTTGAGTGAACTATCCCTATAACTCACAATTAAAACATTTTGTTTTATTATATATGTTGTTACTTCTGCAAAACTCATTTTTGTCCATTTTATGGCCTAAAAAGGACTAATTATCCTGACTGGCAGAAGACGTATGAAACTCTTTCTGAAATGGTGGTTCCAAGATCCACAAAGTGAGTCAAATTCAGTAATGATCTAAAGTATAGAATTCTGAACTTTGTGTTGCCTGTATTTAAATCTTGACATCATTACGCTTGACATGTAAACTTGGCAGACTGCATCTATGGAAACCACGCCCTTCTGTCATTGATGTTACACACAGGCATTACAGTGCAATATGCTTTGCACATGTGCGCTCCTTTATGTGCGAAAATACTCAGAAGTGATCAGCTCTGCAAGAAATCATTTCAAGGAGATTCAACAACACAAAGAACAAATTTCATTCAGTGCAAAGAACAGTTGCAAGACTTTGAACAGATCGCGTTAGGTCAAGGTCAAGTTTATTTATATAGCACCTGCACAGCCAAAAATATCAACTAACAAAAGCATTAAGACAAAAAGTAATACAGAACATCACCAAACAACAGAAACAAAAAAAGACGTATTAAGCAAAAGCCTGAGAAAAAAGGTGAGATGATTTAAAAGATGGGATGATCGGATGGATAAAGACAAAGAGTTCCAGAGCGTAGGACCAAGAACTGAAAAAGCTCCGTTACCTTTCGATTTTAAATGAGATTTTGGGACAATCAATAACTTCTGAGAAGACGATCTAAAGCATCATCACGGGAGAATAGAAACCTGACATTTAAATTGGGGCAAGATCATGACGTTCTTTAAAAACCTTAAAATCAACTCTGAATTGAACAGGTAACCAGTGAAGTGAAGCTAAACAGGGGTAATATGCTCCCTGTTTTTTGTCCCGGTCAAAAAGTGAGCAGCAGCGTTCTGTACCAATTGTAAACGTGATGGTGAGAAATGGTTCATTCCAGCGTAGAGAGCAGCACAGTAATCCAGCCTGGTTGAAATGAATGCATGAATACAACCTCAAAGTCATTAATACTGAGAAAACTTTTCATCTTACGAAGCCCCGTAAGCTGCAAAAAACGGTCTCTGGATACAGAATTAACTTGTTTGTCAAATTTTAATTCAGAATCAAAAATAACTCCCAGACTTTTTACCTTATCACGGATGTTGTTTTCAAAAGGGCCCAGAACAGGTCTTTAATTTCGTAAAAGGTGAAAAGGACCAAACTAAATAACTTCAGCAGGAAATTAAAAAAAGAGTACAAAACATGAAACTGTGAACCTGAGCAGAACGGTCTGTTCAGTGCTTTAAAGAAAATGAATAAAAGGTCTAACTGTGCGAGTGGAAAAAACTATTTGTACTCTTAATGAGATTGAGAAATACCTACCTAAGTTATGCTTTTTATAAATCATCTTTTTTTACCTTGTTAATTACTTAGTGTTAACATAGTGGCAGCATGTGGCTTTACAGAACTCGTGTTGTAATGGACTTCATGCTTTTATATGTGTTTTATCCAGTTGAATGGAGGGAAAATACTGCAGTGATTTTTCATCTGCTCTTCTGTTAGGCTTTTATTTGAAGACCAGGACAGTGGGTTGTTTAGTGTCACACTCTTCAGGAAGGCTATCGATGACTTCAAACACAAAGCAAGAGAAAACAAGTAAGTCCTTGAAGCTTTACAGTCTGTGGTTGTTATTTTGTCAAATGCAGCTGAACATCTGTTTGAAAGCATCCTGTAGTCCTTAAGTGTGTTTGAATATCAGATTTGCAAATACTAGGTGGGATCATTTTGATACATATATTATTAAGCATATATATATTATCGTTAAGATGTTTTTAAGAGCTCATCAAGGCTGCATTTATTTGACCAAAAATACAATAAAAACCGCAAAATTGTGAAATAATATTACAGGCTAAAATACCAGTTTTCTATTTGAATATACTTTAAAATATAATTTATTCCTGTGATGCAAAGCTGAATTTACTCGTTACGCCAGTCTTCAGTGTCACATGATCCTTCAGAAATCATTCTAATACGCTGACTTATTATCACCATTGAAAAGAGCTTCTTAATATTTTTTTTAAAACCTGTGATATATTTTGATGAATAAAAAAATAAAAGTAAACAAAAATAATTACAACAACTTTAAGAAATTCTCTTATTAAAATATCCTTTATACGTTAACTTTGACTTTTTTAGTTCTGTCGACAGTTTTGTCCCATATTTCAAGAATCAGTGTAAATATATTTTCAGATTATGAATAACATGCGGTTATAATGAATCACAATGTGTTTGAGTGTCTGTCTGTTTCTGATGTTCACTGATGCCATCATGTCTTTCAGCTGAATCAGAGGAAAGCTGACCCTGTGTTACTGATTTTTATTTCAGGTTCATGGTGCGGGATTTTCAGTACAATGAAGAGGAGATGAAAGCAGACAAAGAGCAGATGACTCGCCTCTCCACGGACAAGAAAAAGCAATTTGTATGCAAGCAGCTGTCTAAATGTTATTCTCTATTGAACATTATAAAATCCTCCACAATGATGTTGATGAGTAGCTTCACAGCCAGCTTGAGAGGCCCTGGGCCTTGATTAGTCTTCATCTGAAGTAATGATAACAACGGTCAATCTGCTTCTGCACCTCAGGGTCCTTTGGTGCGTTGGCTTAAAGTAAACTTCAGTGAGGCTTTCATCGCATGGACACACATCAAGGCACTCCGGGTTTTTACAGAGTCAGTCTTGAGGTACAGTGTATACAGATCTGTTAAAAGCCTGTGAATCTATTTCATATGTAGATGTAGATTGTCTGATGTCTTTGTATTGAACAGGTATGGGCTGCCAGTCAATTTCCAGGCCATGCTGCTTCAGCCAAACAAGAAGAATGTAAAGAAGCTGAGGGAAGTTCTGCAGGACCTTTACAAACACTTGGACAGCAGTGCTACTGTTATTGATGTGAGCTATTATTAAGTGTCTTTTATGTTTTTGAAAGACATCTCATGTGTTCACCGAGGCTGCATTTATTTGATCAAAAATACAGTACAGTAAATATTAATAATGTGAAATATTGATAGAATTGAAAATAACTGGTTTCTACTCAGCTTTGCCATCACAATACATTACATTTTTTTTATATATTTAAATATGCAATTTATTCCTGTGATGCAAAGCTGAATTTTCAGCATCATTACAGTCTTCAGGGTCACGTGATCCTTCAGAAATCATTAGAATATGCTGATTTACTGCTCAAACAACAACAAACATTATTATAGTATTATCAATGTTGAAAACCGTTTTTGTGATATGCAATTCAAATGTTTGAAAAAAAGAGAAAAAAATTCAGAAAGGATGCATTAAATGAATCAAAAGTGACAGTACAAGACATTTATAATTTACTAAAGACATTTAAAAACTATTTCATGTCAAATCAATGCTGTTTGTTTGAACTGTCTATTCATCAAAATATTCTGAAAAATGTTTCCACAAGAATATTAAACAGCATTAATGTTAGTAAGAACGATTATTAATAATTGAGCACCAATAATAACTGATTAAACTAAAGGTTTAGTTCACGCCAAACACCTCAAAAGGGCAATTCTGTCATCATTTACTCAATCTCAAGCTGTTAAAAACACGTATGAGTTTCTTTCTATCATTGAACACAGAAGATATCTTTGAGTAACCAAACAGTTGCTGGCTGCTATTGGCTTCCACAGGTATGGGAAAAAAACACAATTAAAGTAAATGGGGACACAAATGTTGGTTAAGCACATTTTTCAAAATACCTTCTGTTCAACAGAAGAGAGAAACTCAGGTTTGGAACAGCTTGAGGGGGAGTACATGATCAAATGACCAAAATCAGCATATTAATATACATTCTGCAGGATCATGTGACAAAGACTGGAGTAATGGCTGTCGAAAATTCACTACTGTAATAATATTTCACAATATTACTGTATTTACTGTTTTGTTGATCAAATAAATGCAGCTTTTGGTGAGCATAATAAACTGGCCTAATTGAAGATATAGAGATATCACAGCTGATTTGTTCATTTTTGTTGTTTTAGGCAACTATGGACATCCCAGGTCTGAATCTCAGCCAGCAAGAGTACTATCCGTATGTTTACTACAAGCTCGACTGCAACCTCCTTGACTTCAAATAGAATTCCAATTCCAATGCACCATTCCATCCTGCATCACAGAGACTGAACCCACTAATTTATTAACCGCTTACTGTTTATCTGTTAGTAGTTCCTCTCACTGCCTCATTCCTGTAGATCACTATTTCAAATAAGAGGTCTCCGAGTCTCTCCATCTATGTTATTGGTCTAATTTGTTTACAAATGAAGGATTTTCAGGGGTTTTAAAATCTGTCCTTCGAGGGCATGTGTGGTCCGACACTGAACACTCGTCTTTCGCTGAGCCCATAACGGCTGTGCGTTCTGTTGTTTTTAATTTTCTGTAGGTACTTACTCTGTGCTATGTGCGGGTAATGCAGTGATTATGTTTAATTGTGTTGATGAGAACCACTGTGTGTGTGTGTTTGTGCTTCTGATGTGTGTGTGTTTGTGCTTCTGCTGTGAAATGTATTTATGTTTTTGCATTTTGTTTATTTATGTTTTTGCTGGAGGTGAAAGGTGAAATATTCACATTATTATATATGTGACGCTGGACCACAAAACAAAGCTACATTATCTGACCAAGCAAAGTGAATAAAGACCAAAGTCAATAAAATCATAGGATAATATTTGGCATATCATTTTGAGACACAACTATTTAAAATCTGATTCACATTATTATATATGAAAATCAAAATACTGAGTGAACAAAACAAAGCTCGCATTTATTCACATTATTATATGAAAACTGGAAAAAACAAAGCTAATAATCCTACAATTGAAAACTGAATAAATAATAATCACATATTTGGCTGAGACACAACTATTTGAAAATCTGGAATCTGAAGATCAAAATACTGAGAAAATCGCATTTAAAATGGTCCAAATTAAGTTCTTAGCAATGCATATTACTAATCAAAAATTAAGTTTGTATATATTTACGGCAGGAAATTTGCTAAATATCTTCATGGAACACAATCTATACTTAATATCTTAATGAGTTTTGGCATAAAAGTAAAATGTATAATTTTGACCCATATTGTTGGCTATTACAAATATTGGTTTTGTGGTCCAGGGTCACATTATATGCACTGATTCTGCAGAAATATTGGAAGGAAATGTCATAAATATCACTTTCAGTTTGCTCTGGCAGCAACACTGTACAGTAATACCAGGGCACTTTATACAACAGTAAGTCAAGGACAAATAAGGATGTCCAGAAATATTTTTATATTTCATGTGTTTTCATTTAGGTTTCATAGTTTTCACTTGTTTAATAGTTTTAATTATACAATGTCAAGTGGTGTAACATCAGACAAAATATACAAAATATAGCCTGCTGACATAAATATTGACATTGCCTACACAGAAATGACTGGTTACACCACACTGACATAGATTTATAATGTATGAAAATACAAAACTAGCACTCATCATCACTCCTGGTTGTAGCCCATGTGTGTGGTTTATAAAAGTTTGCACGTGAACACGTTTTTGGTGCTAAAACGTAAACGTGTTCCTCTCTCGTTTGTTTCGGTGCAAATCGCCTCTCCACAGTCACATCACAATAAACTGATGACGTAAAGGATGACAAATCTCAAGTTTGGCAAATGCACGAGGGCACTCATCCCCTCACAGCTGCGCGTGGGACCGGAGCATAACTGCGCGCGCTCGTCTGCATCGTTTATTAGCGCATGCAGCGCTCCATCTTATTTCAATGGGCTGCGGTGGGAGTCGAGCAGATGCTATTGAACCGCGATATCACGAGAGCTGGACCAGAGAAACCGAATCGACGTGGCTTACTAATACTGAAGCTGAAATCCCCAACGGCGTGACTTCCAAGAACCACGTCGTGCGTGGAGGATCTAGCCATCTTATTAAAGACAATTCAAAACTATCAGGTAAATGCTGTTTTTGGTTTTAAAAAAAATGACAGGGTTATAATATGTATACACATACGGTTGATAATACAGGCTATTTATCTGATTTAATAGCAAATGTCTGTAGCTTTAAGATGTTGAGGTTTTCTCTAAATTAAAATGAAAGTTTGTTTGGCTTTATTAGGCCTATTCTCGTTTGAAATGTCATTTAGTCTTAAACTAGTTTTTAATTTAGACAAAAAACAAGCGTTTTGTGAGTATTGCCTCTTCCTCCTCAGGTAGAGGTGTGGAGGCCAGATCCTGTGGAGACAGAGGCAGACAGATGGTTAATACAGGGACTCAATGTGGAAAGCAGGGTTTGACTTCCAGCACCTGCACAGACCATCGACAAACATCCTGCAGTCATGAGGTTTCAGTCACTGAATAAAAATCTAGCTATTTATGAGATATTACATGTTCAAAGGTCTCATAATAGGCAGAATCCTTCAAACTTCAGGGACAATGTAGCCTACAGACAAAGCAGACTGAAAGAACAGCTGTGTCAATGTTTGAATAGAATGAAGTCTGCCTTTCGTTCGATACATGGTGACAGCTTGTTTGTGTTTTACAGCAGATAAGTGACTCAAAGCAGACCACGCACAGGGAGGAAACTACTCATTCTGAAGGGGTTGCATCTAACGCAGGGGAGCCATGAGGGGAAAACAACCCCATCTTTGTCTGATACGCTCTGAAACCCAGAGGAGTTCAGCGATGTGGATTATGGGCTATATAAGATACCATAAGCTGTAAAGAGAAATAGAGATTCACAAGAGATAATGCACACTTAGCCTATAGAAATATGCTTTGCTTTAGTTTGTTGCAAAAAAATGGGTTAAAAAGATGCATCTGATCATTAGCATGGCAAATATAGTCAACCCTGATATCCTCACAGGAGTTACTGAGCAAAGCACATTCATAATGTTAATGATTCATGTTCATAAAATAAATTCACGCTCATAATTTTGCACAAAGTAGTTATTACTCGCAATTAATAATAGCTCTTAGAATTTCACTGTGCAATTTGAATGCTAATATTTTAAAAGACAAAGGCTACTGAATATTTTTGTCATGCTTAAATACTTGTAAATAAACAACAGCAAATATGATTGATTGCTTGGTTAATATTATGGCCCTCTTAATGTTTTTATTTATGTTTTTTGTTCATTACATTCTTGTAAATATGCATTTACTGCAAATTGCAAAGTATTTTTTGGCATGTAGCTGAAATAATTAATTATTAAATGTTAAATTATAGAAGTTAAATTGTATTTTATTTAGTGTGACAAATTTTGTTATTTTTGACCCTGCCTTTGTTTGGTTTTTGGGGACATCTAAGTGCTGTAAAAGCACTGGAACCACTAGATGGAGCAGTTTATCTTACATTGCAATTGAGACATTTCCTGCAAATAGTTTTAACAGATCTCAATGCTGCATCACAAAATAGACATTATAAGAATAGACATACATGGTCTATAATAGTGAATACCACTATTTGTATAGATATGTTTAACTTATCCCCAAATGGTGTAAATAATGTCAAGTAGAGCAATGTAGCACCTCTAGCAACCTGAATGATGCAACATTGTTTTTGTGTGAATTTGATTTAAATGTAGCTGTTCAACATAATTATGTCATCCCTTATCACCCTCATTTCATCAATTTAAATTCAAAATGGTAAGCATGTGGGAAATGTTTTTATGATTCATAACAGCAAATAAAATGGCAAATATAGAAATGCATTAACGGTTTACTCTGAAAACATATCTGGCACATTGTGTCGTCACCTTCACACTCAGGGGACGGAGGCTTCAAATGTGTATGTGCAGAGCATCTGCTGCATGAAATGTAATGCTGCGTTGTCAATGTCTGGGAAAATAAATAAATACATAAAACAAATAAGGGCATATTTAAGTCTACTGATTTTTGCAATAAGCTATTTGTTGTTCTTGAAAAGAGCTGTGAAGTGTTACAACCAACCACCGCTGTCTGGTAAGACATGATATGTCTAGTTTTTTGACATGCAGAAAAAAAAGCTTGAATGGAGAATATTATACAGTATATTAACTTACACAAAATAACCTGCTGTTTAAGATTTTATCAATTTAGTTTTATACTATCCATTACCAAATCAAATTCTAAACCAGACATTATATTTGACTTTATTAACTCAAAGATCCTGTAAATCCTTATTTATTTATTTTTGCTTTTACCAGTTCAATTCGCTGTCTCTCGTTTTTAACAGGTTAAGCCAATAGAGTCACCGTGTCTACATTAAATCCACAATTTAGTTTGCTATTTTGAGTTGTCACCTTTTTATAGAGAAAAGGGTTCAGTAGCCTAATTATTTATGAATCAGCTTTAATTGGCCAATCTAAAACTAAATGTTAATTTATTTAAATGTATCACAGGCCATTGGTGCTGGTTTATTCCTCAATCATTTGACTGAGGACCAAGTTTTGCATATCAAATAGTTTTACATTTAACGGGTTAACATATAAAGTTCACAGTTAGAGTTAAAGTAAACGTTTTCATCCAAATGTAGGTCAAGATTTAGCAGTAATAACATTAACTTTCAGATGTGTTAGGTGGATGTTTTTTTTTAACATTAGACACTGTAAACAAACCATCTGGCTCTGGCTAGTTCTAAGTTCTAACATTATTATTAAAACGTGGAAAAAGTCTTAACGGTTTGTTTTGTGAAACACCTGGCTGAGGATATGACTGACTCTGAGACCATGCGGAAAAGTCATCCGAGCGCCTCGAACAGCAGCAGCAGCGCGAGCGCAGAACCAGCGACACAGACAGCAGAGGAGCACGCGCGCGCTGCTTCTAGATGACAGACCAACCTATTGAGATAGATTACCTTCTGAATCGTTATCGTCGTGATTCACAGACTTCTAGTTCCGGAAGTGCTTTGGCGGGCAATTCAAACTGAAGAATGACTGTTGGAATTGGTAATATTAGGCAATAACGGCTTATTTTATATTTTATATCACCGACATAGGTATGAATCCTGAAGTGTTATAGCATGGATTGTACGGACAGCTAATATGAATTGTGTTCGAACCGTTATTTGCTTAAAACTATTTCAGTAATTCTAACTGTATAAAGACAGGGATCTGTACCCTTTTTATGTTACGTTATATTCATGTTTGTAATCTCATGGTAACTATGTCAAATGACTTTCAGTAGACAGAGACAGTGACAGGTGATGTCAGTCGCACCGCACGGTAATGAACGGAATGAACAATGCAAATTAAGCTTATGTTTACATCCTATAGTAATATAACTGTGATAAATTTAATATTATATCATACAGAGCATATACCAAGTAATTAGGCATTTTAAACAACTAAGCAGGTACTCATAAAAACAGGTGCACGCGTTAAGTAATGATGCTGAAAGTTTGCATCACAGAATAAATGCAGAATGGACAGTTATAATAATAATAAATTACTATTACACAATTAATTGCATAAACTATTTAAGATGAATACAATTCTATTGTTAGCATGCCAGATTTAGAGTGTCCTTCTCATGTTGTCCTTCATAGTCTCCACCATGTTGCTGTGAGCATTTGCTCCAATTAACGGTGTGTGTATGGCTTCATGACGACGAATTTAAGTGTATTATATATATAGTTTTACTATTTAGTATGCTTAGCTAGTGCTTTTTTCAAAACTGCTCTTAAGAGGTTTTTTTTTTTTCATCTCATTAGTCCATCAATTCTTCCAAAAGCTCGTTTTCCTTGTTTCTGTTTCCTATACAGACCGTTATGTTATGGTCGTTTGTCTAATAATAACACTATGGACCGAGACTTTCGTGGAGCATTGTTATGGATTGCATTAACAGAAAAAATCTAACTGCTAAAATATAGGCAGGTTAGGCAATTGAATCACAGCTAAATACACTCTTATGTTTTTGCAAACTTCAACTCTTAAATATATAGCTGATTTATTCGAAATTGTATTCTTTAATAGTGTATAGAACTAATCTTGTTAACATTTTTACCACTTCACCCACCGCTTAACAAACATTTAACAAGGGGTCCTGTATTTGCATATCAAATAGTTTTACATTTAACGGGTTAACATATAAAGTTCACAGTTAGAGTTAAAGTAAACGTTTTCATCCAAATGTAGGTCAAGATTTAGCAGCTACTAACATTAACTTTCAGATGTGTTAGGTGGATGTTTTTTTAAACATTAGACACTGTAAACAAACCATTTCTGGCTCTGGCTAGTTCTAAAGTTCTAACATTATTATAAAACGTGGAAAAAGTCTTAACGGTTTGTTTTGTGAAACACCTGGCTGAGGATATGACTGACTCTGAGACCATGCGGAAAAGTCATCCGAGCGCCTCGAACAGCAGCAGCAGCGCGAGCTCAGAACCAGCGACACAGACAGCAGAGGAGCACGCGCGCGCTGCTTCTAGATGACAGACCTAACGTAAACATACCTTTCCTGCCTCGTTATCGTCGTAACACAGTCTTTCCTGCTCTCGGGAAGCCTGGAGAAGAAGAATGACTGACGAAGGAATGCTAATCTCACCGTCGGCTCTCCAGGATCCCGGAGATGGAGCGAAACCTGAAGACATCAGCATGGATTGTACGGACGGGGAAGATGAATTGTGTCTGGAAGAGATTTTAACACTCTACAGTCAGCCCATCAACGAGGAGCAAGCCTGGGCCGTGTGTTATCAGTGTTGCAGGTGGTTAACTCAAAAACAGAGACGGAAAGAGACAGGTGGGAGTCCACCTGGACGGATTGCGGGTCCTGGAGATGTGAGGATCCGGAAGGACGGGACTGTGAAATTATATCAACAGAGCAGTCCAGGTAAACTGAATGTTTACATGAGAAGTCCAAGTAAACGCGCAGTAAATGGCGCAGCATGAAACCAGCTAAACAGCAATGGCATTGAGACGCGTTATTTACAACTGACACGTAAATATAAGCGAAGTTATGATTAATGGAGGCCATTTCGAATTTTAGACAGATTTAGAGATGTATCTATAACTCAATTCTAGCTTTACGACGATTATTTTAGGTGTTTTATTCGAGAATTTAAATATATATATATATATTTTATGTTTATCATATGCTTTGATTTTTACTAGCTCTTCGTGGTTTTAACCATTATTCAATGCGATACAAACTATTTACTCTCCATAATACCGGTTATATCGTGCCACTGTAAACAATAGGGCCATGTGATGGATTCATCCATAAGCACCTTCAGTCATGAGGGCAACAAAAGGGACCTGCTCTTTGGCTTAGTACTCGTGTGATATCATGCATACTTCTCAGCTTGATTCAGCATTTAGTCGTGTTTATGTATTGCTCAGAATGCGCTGTTTCTACAGCAACCGGGGGGACGGGGGGACCCGTACCAAGTTTGATAAATGTAGAACAATTGAACACAGCGGAATGTGTTAAATACTCTTCTTGCTCTTGCGAATTTTCGCTCTGCTGTTTGGTCTGGTTATGCACCCCAGAAAAAAGCAGAGGACGATTATCCTTTATTCAAACACACACTGTAAGTATGTTTTACAGTATTCCGATGACAATCACATTTAATTTAACCAACTGCATTGGACAACAGAACCATGTTCTCGCGCCGGAAGTGAATTATATTAAACCATTTTAAAGGCACACACAACATTAAACGTTGATATTTGGTTAAATATCCATCACCAAAATTCAATGATTACTGGTTACAATTATTTATTTATTATCAATATGAGAATGAATAGCAAGTTATTCTATTTAGAATTTTATAATTATGAACTTTGAATATAGATAATACGCGCCTGTCTACTGGATAAATGTAACTTTGATGTGTTAAATACTATTTTTTCCATTTAATGCAAAATGAATTATATTAAACATTTTAAATTAAAATATTCATCAGATTTCAAAAAATTATTTAGAGAGTGGCTTCTATTTTTTCCCAAAATCATCATCATTTCAAAATTAATTTAGATGTCTCAGACAGAACTGGTATAATTAAATTTGCAACCATTATCTCATTCGGGTTCCTTAGCCTTGGGCTTTTGGATTTGGCTTGCATCTCTGTTTCTCCTTTGGGAGTCAATCTGACTGCTGGTTATACGTGTAATTACTGGGATGAATGTCTCAATCCTTCCATCTCCCTAAGGATTTAGACATGATAGTCAGTTATTTGAGCTATTTTTGCTGTTTTATATCTTCATCTGAGATTTAATCTCCAAAGCAATCATCCATAGGTTTCCTCTTCTTTAAGTATTTTATAGTATAGCTATGCAGTTGCATGACCCTCTTCATACAAACGATTATTATTATAATTTTTTTTAAAGTGAAAAGATATGTCTCCTGTTTCCTTATTAATTATAGAAGCGTAATGTCAAATGTCAAGCAAGTAATTAGATCAGATGGTCTCTATCAGGTAGGAAAATCAATGCTTATGTAACATGGTCTGCTGAATTCTGCTCTGCTGTGTAAGTTTGCTGGCCTGGTAAATGTGGGTATACGTTCAAATTACGCTGACTGACCGATGATATCAGACTGTGGGTAACTTGTGAACCTGCCAGTTTCAGTCATGGACTCGTGGTCTATACCCTGGAGAATAGATGTGTCCCTCAAACCAAGCAAAACAGTTAGAGAGTCTATTAGAGATTTGATGTGTAAATAAGGTCCAACATCTGCCTCCAAGCACAAGGCAATGCTTCAATGATGTTTATATCTTCTTTTGATTCACAGTTGTTGCAACCCTGGAAATAACATGTATTTCCAACTATGAAATATGAAAGTATAAGCTCTGAAGCTCCTGAGAAGATATAGGTTACTCTGATATTGAAAACACTTTCACTTTCTGATCTACAAGGTGTTGTGATTTGCAACAACTTTCATTTTATTAAATGATTTCACTTCTGTAATAATCTGCTAATTGTCTTCTTTAAAAAGAGACCAACCATAGGTCTGGATTCAAAAGCGTTCATGAATTATAATAATTTAAGTTTGGATAGTGCACTTTCTCGTGAATTTTCAAAAATGGGGATGACCGTTAACGAAACATACAGTCACTGATTCAGAAGCGCCAGATTGTCGTAGAATAGTCCGAATTACGTCCTCTCCTAGGTTCACGAAACTTTCGTCCATAAAATGTGTTGCTGTTCACAGCTTCTCCCTGACACAGCTGCTTCAACACTACTGCGGTTACTGAAACCACACCTTATGCAAATATTTCCACACCGTGACATAGACATGTGGGGGCGTGTTTGAATGAGGCGTTTTAGGGGGGCGTGGCAGAATCTTAACTTTGATAACGCTTTGGTTTTGAGTCTTTAGTCTTTGCAACTTCAGGGATCTTATCTTTGCACAATCAGCTTGTTACACCCCAAAGAGAAAGCAAAACTTAATCTCATCATATGACCCCTTTAACAAATATGAATATACAAACATTAACATATTTAGTAATCCACTTGGTGGCTTTATTTCAAATGAATTATCTGAGTCATTTTTAGCATCATGGGTTTGCACCTTTTCCTTTTCGTCCCAATTTTGGTTAGTTAGCTACTTTCCTGTTGAGTCAACACCCTTGTGAATGGCTTTCCATGGTAACAAGGTCACAATGTAAAGAATGAATTATTTCCCGTGATCTCCTTTCATTTTTATAGGAAGATAATATTACAGTACTTGTCTGTTTTCATACAATAATGTAACTGCCATCTGTTTTGCGCTAAAAGACAAAAGCACCTCTTCAAAAACACCTCATTCGTGTCCAGATGGTGAAGGTTAGACTCTATCAGGATTCAGTTTCAGACGTCTTTGCACATTTTCAGTTATATTTGAGTTACAGTTGTTGAAAGTGGCCGTTGCAATGACACTGGGTTCATTCATTAGGGGCAGAAATGAACTCTGGGTCTCAGCCAATCCCAGAGGAGGCTCTTTCTTTTAACGCTGTAACATTATACCTCCAGTGCCACTGAAGGAAGGGCTAAAAGACAGACATTATGATTCTAAGCCCAGTGTAGATGTGGTGTATCTCAGGCTCAATGGGCACAAATTGCGTCTCTGTCTGCCTCGTATAGATTTGAGTGAAATATTTAATGTGAATGTTGTCTGAAGTGTGAACCCCTGGGTCCCTCAGGGAAATGGAGGAGGGGGTTTGTCATGGTCAATTTCCCTTCTATGAAATGTATTCATGACTGCAACCCATACTGCACACTTCTCTAGAAAGATGCTGTTAATTAACGGTCCTTGATATAAGGTCAGCATCTCTGTTATTATTGCATTAATCATATGCATAAAAATAAGCGCCTATTTGGTCCTGCATCATTTGTGCTTCATAAATAAATGTAACAAATTAAATCATGTGGCATGTTGAGGTGTGATATTTACTTGTCTAAATTTTTGGTTGGAATGAAAACCCTATAGACTTGCATTGAAAGATGAACCGAGTAATACCGTCTCTTTTGACTCTTCTGACTTGGACCAATAAAACCGTTGATAAAACCATTGAGAACATCCTATGAACCGCTTACCAATGCATTAGCAACCTCCAGGTCTAGCATAAAACAGAGTGTGACAGTAAGGTTTCAAAATAAAAGTAACATAAATACAAATGTTATTTATTTTCTCCTTAAGCAAATGTATTTTTTAATAATTACTGATAAACCATTAAAGACAGACTTACTGTGATCTGTGAGGTTGTTCATCAATGGTACATACATCTGTTGACGCCATCATGATGAACCCAAATCAATCAACCCATGATTTTGCAAAGAAATCTGCACCAAAACAAATCATGCCAAAAGAACTCTTTAGCCCTCGCTTCGCTCGCTTGTACAATATAGCTATTATTTCCAAACACATAATCAACATCAATAGTTTTCATTTTTAGCGTCTTACCTATGTATTACATCAAAAAACAGGCCAGTTTTATAAAGTTTGGACTCCATATCTGGACTATATGGAAACTCATCTTCGCCCTATTATATTACAAGGAATATTGTAATTTTGTAATATCTAATTTTGCTCTACTCATTTTTTCCTCTTTCCCTGATCTGTTATAAATGGGGTAGTCCTGTTTTATTTAAAATCAGAGGTGTTTTTGTTTGATTGTTTTGAGCGATGTCTTGTTTTTTTGTATTACATTGAAAATTCAATACAAATAATTATCAAAAACATCAATAGTTTTATATTTCTCCATTGTTTGTAATTCAATTTATGGTTGTTCGTTCCTGCATTAAAGCCATTAAACTCAGTCTTGTACCTTTTGCATGTTTTAAATACATTTTTGCTTCAAATAAAAGCTTGTAATGTTTTGATTGACCTCATTCAATATAAAAAAATGCATAGGAAAAATACATAAATAATATGATGTATCCAAGGCCGCAGAAAAAGTACTATTGCATTGCAAGTACATAACACATTAGCAATACCCAGAATTGTACAAATCTAGCTCTAGATTGCCAAGCTTGTTGATAAAGAGAAAACTGTAACGTGAAAAATGAATAATTTGTTGTATGTGAATTTGAAACATTGAGTATAATACTGTTATCTGATTTGTTTCTCTTTCTTTTTTTCTCCTCCCCATTACAGACAAACACATCCCGCCCAGTACATCAATAGAGGTGAGTCATCTTGTTCACTTTTGTCGAGGTGCCAGACTGTTTTTTGACTTATGAGAGAAATGAGTCCTTCTGTTGCTATATTTGGTTTCGGCCATCAGATTGACAAGCCATCCTGAGGAGAAAGCTAGTTTTCATCTCAGTATGTTTGGTTTCAGAAGGTTTCTAGATGCAGGTTGAGTTTAATTTTTTTTTGTTGCTGTGTCTGTGTCCATGGTGTGGATACTTGCGCATGAGATTTAGGTGTGAGTGGTTTTCAGGAGTGTTTGTGCCGATGGCAACCTCATTGTCTTGATGGTATTCATTAGCTGTTTGGTCTTTGTCGGTGTGACAACCATGTGGATCTCAGCCTACCTCAAAGATTGAATGCTTTGGTCTCTAAAGCTCCCTGCCACTTTGGGAAGTAGCCAGAGCTTTGCTGTAATCCATTTGGAAATAGTTTTCCCAAGCTTTTCAGCACCAAGAGATCTCCTGCTGTCCGACCCGAACAGAACAAGACATATTTACTGCCTTTTGATTTCATAAACAAGAGAGTTCTGTACACATAGGTGCTGTGTTTTATGCTAAAAATACTGAAGGTCTTTTGGCTAAATGTGATAGGTTTTAAAACGCCTTCAGTGGTAACAGATGGGTCCACAGGAGGGATCCGCACATGCAAGCACGCGCCCACACAGCAACACACACACACACGCAAATAAAACACATGCGGCTGCGCATGCATGCATTCAGAGCCTTCTCTGAACGAGATTATCAACAGAGCACTAGATGCTAGACTCGTGACCGTGAATGGGAGGATATTCAAACAGCAGGGCCCTGCCTATTCTGCACACAAACACCATCTCTTCTCCTGTCGAGTCAATACTGCGCAAAGATAAGCCATTTTGTAAACATTCATGAGCCACGTGACAACGTTCAGTAATGTAATGTTCTTCAAGTTGAACGATGTCTGTTCCTTGCTGATGTTTGTATTATGAGCAATTCAAATTGGCCATAACTTCAGTCTTACTCACCCTCATGTTGTTCAAAATTGTGGGACTTGTTTTCTTACGTGGAGCACAAAAGGAGACATTTTGAATAATGTGCTGGTTGCTCTTTTCCATGCAATTGCCATGAGGGAAGAGCAGAGTTTTCAAGCTTCAAAAATGAGATAAAACTATCATAAAATGGTCCATATTCTGTGTCTACTGAGATCAAATGGGTTGTAATGAATTATTAATTTGAGTCAAAACTTTGAACCAGTGTTGTTATTGCTAACTAAAAAATTCAAAATGTTGCCTTTACAACTATTGTTACTGAAATTAATAAAATTGAAATAAATATAAATAAAAAGCTAATAAAAAAGTAAATTACTAATGAATTAATAATAATGAATACTGTAATAGTATATGCATAATACTAAAATAGAATTCTATGATCTAATTATTAATTATTTGTTAACAAATTGGTTCCGGAGTTAAACAATTATCTGTGGATAACAATACATTTTAAAGCTTAAGAAGGCTTTTATAGTGTTTCTACTTCATTTTTGAAGCTTTAAAACTTCCTCCTTCATTGTAATTGACTCTTTACAAAGACCCGCCTCCCTTAGCTGCTGTGTCCAACAAGCCACGCCACTCATCATGTTCTCACGCAGTGATAAATACATAGAGCAAAGAGAAAAAACTGACAACTTGCACACAGACAAGACCGAGCAGCTTACCTCTGGTTTAAAAGTCCAAATTTGTTTGTTGGTTTTTTTTTTTTAAAGAAATGTAAACAATAAATACCGTTTTGTGGCTCAAGAGACACTGTATGCTCCGCTCAACTAGGGCTGCAGCTAAATGATTATTTTTATTGTTTTATATTACAATCTAAACATTGTACAATACATTACAATGGACATTACTTCATTGACTAATCTATCGATTACTATCGATTATCTATCATCAGTTGATGAATTCTTTAGTTAAACTATCAATACATAATAACGGCAAATTCTGCTATTAATCTTTTATTTTATTCAAACCTTTTCTCATAATTAATACTTTACAAAAAAATAAATAATAAAAACAACAAAGAAGGAAAGAAAGAAAGAAAATAACAATAAATAAAGATAAAAAAAAGAGAAAAAGAGAAAAATAATAAAATAAATAATTAATAAAAACAGAAAGAGAATTACAGGGCAGTGATACAGTCAATAGAAATGCACATTATGGTTCATTCACAGTTCTGTTTGGGACTGACAGCGGTTGCTTACAGGTGAGAGACTAGAGAGGTTTTATTTATTCAGCAGATTAAAACATCTGCTTGAATACATATCTGTATATGAATGAACTAGGGATGGGCATTTTTGTCAATTTCTTATTTCGATCATTGATAGGTTTCAAAAACTGTGTTTACATCAATTTCGTTTCATAAAAGTAGATGCAAGTGCATTTAACTGCAGCCGTGAGCTTCAGGACAAACAAACACAAAGCGCACGCGAAAGTCTGTCAGTACGTGAGTTTAGTGCGTCTAATACGTACTGCATTCCACACGGCAGAAATGAGCATATCTAAAGTAAAAGACTAAAATAACAGCGAGGAGAAGCACTGTCAAGCAATGTGCACGTGTCTCAGCGCATATTCTGTGCAATGAAGCCCGCCACAATTGTATCTAGCGCACACACGTAGGCGGGAAAAAGCCAAGTCTAGACTTTAAAATAGAGAGTGCATTTTTAATACTCTGGTGACAAGCGCGTATGCAAATGACGTCATAAGCTATAATCGATTATGGTATATGCAACGATTCATTTTGACACCCTACTCTCCTGCCTCATTTGTTTATTGGACAAAATGCCAGCATTGGTATTGGTCAGATCACCTGCCAATTAAGCTCCCTGCGAAGGGACAGTTGCATGGAAAAGAGCAACCACCACAGTCTCAAAATATCTCCTTTCGTGCTCCATTGAAAAATAAAGTCTTGCAGGTTTTTACAGAATCTTTGTTTGTACATAATGTTAATGTGTACACTTGGGCTAAGGCGTCCTCCCAGTCATAAAGCCTACACAGTCTGAGGGCAGTAATGAGACCGGGTGGGGGTGTGTGTGTGTGCTCTGTTCTGCATGACTGCACCTCTCGCTCAGCGATCATGTGATATTGCAGTATGCATGTTTAAGACCTCGCCCTCATTCGAGCGCTGCCTCTACACGCAATAAAGTGTTAGCAAACTCCTGCTCTCCACAGACAGGCCACAGCCACAGCCCCCTCTGGATGTGTCCCAAACCAACTGCCCAGTGAGTCAGTGACTTAACGAGTGTTTTTGCATGAAGGAATCTGGTTGCAGACCGGCATCATAATGTTCCACCTAATAATCTACAACAGACAAGTGAGCTTACGAGATGACAATGTGATTTTTGAGCTTTAGTGTTCATTTGACTTTTTTTACTTTTAGTTTAGGTTTTAGTAATTTGATGTGGTTTTGTCATTATTTTTTTCTATTTAGATTTCAGTTTTTAGTCATTTTATTACTTTAACTTAAACATCTTTTATTTCACGTAATGGCCAAAATAGCATTTACATTTTTTGTTAAGATTTTCAAGTTTTAGTTTTAATCTAATATTTGTATTTAATTACAACTTTACTTCAGTTAATGGAAACCGTTTTTAGTGGTTCGCAATAACAACACTGGCCTTGTGTCACTGACCCAGGTATCATAACAGGCAGTGAAGGTCACATTTGTGCTATACTTTCAAAAACCAACCAGATGAAGACATCTTGCTAGACACTAGACAGGATGTTTCAGGACAGGATGATTTTTCAGCTTTCAGAGACAGACAAAATAACCATTACTTGTTAATACTTAGTTAAGTATTAGTTGTCAATGCAAAATCATATCGATTCTTCTCCAAAATGCTGTCAATTGGGGAAGTGCACTCTGTTGGGCTTCATCCGGCCCACTCTGGCCTTTGGCAGTTCACCCGGACAGAATAAGGCGAGCTGACCCAGTTTTTCCCATTAACTCAGTACTATTGGCAGGACTCAAATGCATTATAAATAGGAGAATAGTGATCACATTTAGATGCCTTGGCTTCTCACCAGGGACCTTCAGCTAAAAACAAACCACTCCATCAAAATCAGACTGAGAAATGTGTGGTTTTCCAAGTGCTTCCATCTTCACCAGTGTGCATCTGTCAACTGATCATTAAAGATTTTATGACCTACAAGCTCTGGAAGATGAAAGATACAAATTTTGACCCATAGGCATAGCAGTTTAATGAAAAATCGTGAGGACCACTGTGTTTTCATCCACCAAGGTGCACAGTCAAAGAGGATTAGGCCCAAGAACCAGCTCAGTGGCTAAAGTGGGATTATCAGACCTCTTACTGAGAGTTTCTTTAAGCTACAGGTCATATTAACTGTCTGTGGTTCTGGTCTCGAGGGAGAGGCTGCTGTTAGACCAGCTTCGGATGAGGAGTAGGAATGCTGAAGGTCTGTAAAACACCTGTCGAGACTCTTGTAAATTCCCAATACAAATTCCCCTTCAGTGACTGCTGTTTTTTTAACAATCCATCTCTGAAATACCCCTCATTTCGCTTTCTTTTTTTTTGTAGTGTGGGGTTGGAGAACTTGTTTGCTAGCTGTGAGCTTGATTCTCTCGTGATTTAATCCCCGGAGGTTTTCTTTATCACTGCACAAAGCCTGTTTCTTTCACCTCGCTGCATAACCTTCCTTCCTCAGCTGATGGTGTGAGTGTGTTTGTGCGTAAGGATGAGGTAGAACGTGTGAGTACTTTGGCCTGGTCACACACAGCCTTGACGCACAACCTTAATTTTCCTATTCACATTTGGTGCCAATTCACGCACAACCATTACTTTTTAGTCACGTAATAAACTTCAAATAACATTTTGTTCTCTTATGCTGTTCCATGCCTTCTGAAAGATTCTCTGAATTTCAGCTGGTTGAGCCGGATTCACGAAACATTCTTAAGAAGAAATTTCTACTTAACTGCCATTGTATTCCCAAACATTCTTCTTAAGAATATTCTTATCTTTTTTCTTAAGACTGTTCTGAAGACAAAACTTAAGAATTCAAATTCTTTAAATTAAGATGTTCTTAAGAATATATTTGAGAACTTAAGATTTTTCAAGAATTGCACTTAAGAACATTCTTACGAACTTCTTTTAGAAGAACAAACACTGCTATATAAAAATATAATCTGTTTGTTTTGTGTTTCTCTCTGTGAGTGAGCGGTATTGTGTCATGTATTACATTCTCAAGTATGCGCGCTGGCGCCGCTCTTAGTGTTTAACAGCGCCTGCTGTCTCACTATCTGAGAACAAACACTGAGAGCCTCACTGACACTGAGAGAACAATTAATAATCCTTTCATCGTTTTATTTGAGAAAACCATTGTCAAATACACTGACACGGAAAGCTCTTCACTACAACCCGTCTTCTTCTCCTCCTTGTGTGATTTGCGGCAGATTAGATGCTTCAAATGCGTATTACTGCCCCCCTCAGTTCACTACTACCCTTCAAAATAAAAGTCTGCTTTTTAACTTGAAGAAATTGACAGAAATGACGACTGTACTATAATGTAGCCTACTTCTAAAATAATAATAATAATAAATAGAAACATTTAAGGAATGTAATTTTTTTTATTTAGTAAATCTCTGTTGTGCAGCCCTTTACGAAAACATAAAAGGATACAATTTATTTTAATTTGATTACATTTTAAAGCATTAATTAAATTGTTAAAGCTTTATGCATTAATTTCATTACCACCATTTTTGATAGTATATTTGTATTATGTCATAAAAGTACAGAATCCAGAAAAATTAAGTCAAACCAGAATTTATGAATTATTAATGATGAATATAAGTTGTTAAACTAATATATAATCAATGATGAAATCTACTTGATTGTTTTTGATGAATGAAATTTGAATAAACACATGCTTTGTCAACCAAAAAAACCCTGTTTTGATTGTTTAATACCGTATACCATGATACCGTGAAACCATGATATTTTCTGAGACGATTATCATACCGTCAAAATCTCATACCGTTACAACCCTAATCCAGTGTGAAATAAATGTTATAAATCAAACCAAGAACTGATTTATCATAAACCAACCATGCATGTGCACCTTGGGTTATTAATGGCTCCTGACTTGCAGAGCCTTTTTAGATTGTGTAACATGCAAATTACTAAAATTAAACAAACAAACACTGATGAATATGCTTAAGAAACACATCTGGAATGGTTTGGCAATTCACCATTAGGTTTGTGCATCCCTAACCTGTTTCTTCTCTGGCTTCTGTCACGGAGCGGTTAACTAAACTGCTGAATGGCTTTGTCTGAGAGAAGTTGATGAGATTTATGCTGGCTTGGCCACGAGTCAACCTCATAAAGTTACCACATCCTTTCCCAGAGGACTTCAAGGGCCGTGAACAGCAGAGTGAGACTAATGGTTTTAGGTTCCTGATGAAACATCGTCTCCGGCCCCCTCACACAGATCGTCTGTTAGATTGAGTCTGCTGCTTTTTAGCTCATCTGACATCTTTACTTGCTTTTTCTCCATTGCTGTCTTTCTCGCTTGCTGAGAGTGATAGCAGCTACATAACGGTATTGAACAAGTTTGGGGGCAGTAATGTTTTAAAGTTTTTGAAAGAAGGCTGCATTTATTTGATCTTAAATTCAAAAATGGCAATATTGTGAAATATTATTGCAATTTAAAATAGCTGTTTTCTATTTTAATTAGGAGTGTCAAATCGAATAATCACGATTAATTGCATTCAAAATAAGTTATATTTTTAGAAATATATTTATGTGTGTGTGTTTATATATATATATATATACATACATAAGTATACACAGTACACACACATTTATTATGTAAACTAAAACTTTTATTTTGGATGCGATTAATCAGTTTGGTAGTCATAATTTTAATATATTTTAAAATGTAATTTATTTTCAGTATCATTACTCAAGTCTTCAATGTAACACGATCCTTCAGGAATCATTCTAATACGCCGATTTACTGCTCAAGAGACATTTCTTACTATTATCATCAATGTTGAAAACATGCCGCTGTAGAATGAGGTACCAGGACATATTTTGTTCAAGATTGAAAACTAAAATAACTTACTGAGCTCAAACTTTTGAACAGTAGTGTAGTTTGTGAATATTTTTTTAAATGCTGTTTTTTAAGGATTAAAGCGCTGTTTTATAACCATTATGAGCTGTATCTTAAGCTATTGGAAGGAAACTGTAAGATTTGCAATAAAGTATAGTGAAAAATTGAAGTTTAGAAAAAAGTATAGGCTATAGCACAGTGATACATTGTGTTCAATGCAGTGTTTCTTAGCATCCCTGAATGTATTATCCATCCGTTTCCAGCTTAGATGCTTGAGTGAGGTCATAGAGAGGTAAGGGAGCATGATTTTTCCTACATTAGAACAGTAGCACAAGTCATCCACCTGTCCGTCTCTGTACGGGACAGTGAGTCACAGTGTTCGTCTGAGGGAAGCAAATGTCCACCTTGCTGCAGGGCTCTGGATGAAGCCCAGATCATTATATAACCGTTCACTTTTTCTTTCATTCACTTTCTCATAGTGTTTTTTGTACTCCGTTCTTTTGCTTTCAGCGGGTCATCTCTGTGCCAGTCTAGCGCTCAGTGAATGTCTGTACTTCAGGATCCAAATGTTCCTGGGAAACAGTTCTTGCATGCCCCTTAAATGCAGATTGTGTTCTTATACAGTGTGTGAAATGTATTTTTTGCCCAAGAAGCTGGTAAAAAAATCATTGGAGATATAAATCAGAAAGGTGTTTAAACTAGTGCTGTCAAACGATTAATCGTGATTAATCGCATCCAAAATAAAAGTTTTTGTTTACATAATATAATTATGTATATATAAATACACACACATACAGCATATATTTAGATTTTTTTTTACATGTATTTGCATGTATATATTTATATTCATATAAATATATTTAATAAATAAACGTAACATCTTTTTCTTAAATATATACATGCACGTGTTTGTATTTATATATACACAATAAATATATACACCGTACACACACACATATAATGTGTAAAACACTTTTATTTTGGATGCGATTAATCACGATTAATCGTTTAACAGCACTAGTTTAAATTAAACTTATGGATTTATTTTAGATTTTTCTAAGAAGGAAGCAATGAAGAATGTGGATATGACTGATGGGATTTGCCAGGAGCATCGTTTGAAAATAATAAAATACTCTGAAAGATCATAAAAATGAGGATTCTCTTCACACACCACCATTCAAAGATAGTGTTAGCCTTAACCAAGTATGGCAAAGATGACCTTAAATCAGCTCTTTTGAGGTCATTTACAGTGAGTTACACAAAATCCTGCATACTGCAAAATGTTTAACCCTATAAAGACTTTATCATATTTCATATGAAAATAGCAAAGGCTTCTGTTTTTAACATGATCAAAACCTTGCTGAAAATCCTGGTGTTCACAAACTACTGCATGCCTTCTGTCATCTGATTGATTTTTATAAAACAAACGCACGAATAACTTATACATTGTTAGCAGTAATATTTCAAGATGAGCGCTTACTTGACTGAAGCAACTTAGGTTTACTTGATTATCCGTCATTTTTAGAAAAGTCATGTTAAAATGTGATTAACTATCAAATGTAGAAAGAGAACTAGCTTTGATCATACAACTAAGCATTTATGTATCATCTTACTAAGACATCTCATTGAAAGATTTAGTGACAAAACTGATATTTATGTAAATAGTCTGCTATACTCTTATGAAAATCTCATTGATTTACATAATTGATTTAAATATCAGAATTGTATCTTGTTTTTGGGTAACCGCTGCGCTAAATTGCATAGTTTTTCTTTAGTTTGGGCATCAGAATAAAACTTTCTTTTTCTAAAGGTTCAATACATAATTGCATTAAAAGCTAAATATATCAAAATACATTTTTCAAACTATTTCAAATGTCAGGTTTACATGATTAAAATCACAATGTTATCATATTACCATATTTTTTAACAGCTATTTTATTTTTGCAATTGAAATGATTAGAAAAAACCCCGGTATATGGGCAAAACAAGGTCTAATCTAATGCAGAGTGCCCAACATTACATTAAAGTTCCCACATTTGGTTGGCGGTGAGTGTTAATTTCTCACCCTGTTCATATAGTTTATCCAGGGCTGGAACAGAAGACCACAGGACCCTTGGGCACAACCGTCATTCCCCCCCAACTAGATCCATGTGATTGTGAAGCAACGATGTACTGTAAGTTTATCAAGGTGTGGTTGGGACCTCTGGGTGTCTGCGGTCTTGAAGCATGTGCTCCACATGCATAATCAGAAATCTGGCCCTGAGTTTATCCTCAAAAACCCAACATGATGCGGTTGTGTAAAATAGAGAAGACCGCTTTGTTCTGGTCATCTCCAGTGGCTCATCTCCATATGATGCTGGGAAAATGGTGAAGAAATTTAGCCCCGGAGCAGTGATGTCATGTGAGAAGCGCTCCGAGAACAGTAGCCTGTGTCTTCATTGTTTTGTGTAAGTGTGAGAGACGGATAGAGCTCGGGAGAACTCAAAACAACTGCATCATAATGACAATTTGGACGTATTGAGTTGGATGAAATATCACTCCAAAGTCAGTTGAACTAGTTGAGGTGGGAGGTCAAACCAGGCTTGTTCATATTCTTTGTCATAGAGCTGAGATGTTATATGTGTGTAAGAAGTGGCAGGATGTTTTGGTTCCCTCCTGTCAGCTCAGTTCCACACGAGTGCCCTCTTTCCCTCCACCATCACTGATCTCGGTCTCATCTTACAGAGGGAGTCAAACCCACACAGACTGCTTCAGATGTAACTGTTCAGAAGGGAATGTTTGCTTCGATCTTGAGCAGAGGTTCACCAGTGTTTATGTAGTTTATTCTTGGTAGTGCTGGAAACCCACCGGGTGAATGAATAACTATTAATGGAATGTTGCTATGGAAACACTTTTGAATGTTTTGCAGTCTTTTGGGACGTTCCATCTCGCACACTGAGTGGCCAGTTTTTTTAGGTCAAGAAAGAAAAAGAGAACATCTGCCATGTTGAAGGGATAGTTCACTTTTACTCACCCTCATTTTGTTACAAACCTCTATGAATTTCTTTCTTCTGTTGAACAAAAATAAGATATTTTGAAGAATTGTGTTACTGGTAGCTAGTGACTTCCATAATATTTTATTATAATTCATTCATTTTTTTTATTTTCCTTTTTTATACTTGGGTAAATGATGTGAGTAAATCATGAGGTATCCCTTTAAGTAGGGTTTGTGATGATACAGAAATGTTTAACTTTAACTAATGTTACGATACCTTGGAAATAACAATATTTAATTCGCTACAACAGGGAAAATTAATGGTCAATATCTAATAGTCAGAGTACTTTCTTATCAACTGAAACTCTGAGATTACTCTGGACTAATAGCTCTGAGTGGGAGTATATAATAATAATAATAATAATACATGTATCTATTATAATTCTATAATATTTATTATTATTATTATTACTTTTGTTTACATGTGTTTTTGCCCTTTTCTTACAACTGTGAGAAATACATAAATGCTAAATAAATGTATTTGCAAATGTGTATATGCAAAATATTATTATTTTAAGTGTAAAAATGGTAAATTATTAAAATGACTTTTTAATAATAATATAATTAGAAGATATAATAATAAAGAAATATACTACTACTGTAAAAAACTGCACTGTAAAGTAGATTAATATTACATAAGTACATTAATATTTTAGTTTACAGAAATAAAATGGCAATGCTTGCGTCATTTATTCACTTACCAAAGTTAAACTTATTCTGGAAGATGTTTCTGATAAAAGCTTTATAAATGCTTATTGCAAATCTAGTGAAATGCTGTATTAACCAGTCCTCAAACTGTTGGAAATTATGCAGAGGTGAAAATACAATGCACCCGGTGCTTATGTTAAATTGATAGCACATGCAGAGATAGTTTTAGTGAACTGAGCCGCTCTGAAAACACCAGATCAGGAACTGCACTTGTATTGATACTGTGGAAATTGAGTATTAAAGTATTATTAGTACTATTTAACTATTTGATGTGTATCAATAGATCGATATTTCTTGACAACAATAATGCAAAGTAATCCGAAACATCAAGGATATCGATTCTTCTTAATGCCTTAATCAATAGCGTGAGTCTGAGGCTGCAACTAATGAATGGTTTCGGTCTTCATAAGAAATTCATCTTGTGTTTTGATGTTAATTTCTTCCCATCGTGCGCTCTGATGATGATTAGTGCAATAACCCCCTAATGAATCGACAGACATAATTGGTGTGAATGAACAGTGATGAAGAGCCTGTCTCGTCTTGTCTCATCTGCACTGTGTTTCAGTCCATCTTAACAGGGTCAGTCGTCTATTAATAAATAATCCAGAAACATTCGCTCCCTTTTGCATAATGTGATTGGACTCAGTACAGGCTGTGTTATTGATTATGCTTCCCTGGATGATTTGGCCCAGCTGACGTCCTCTTAATAATGTTTCTGTAATGTTCAGAAAAAAGTCTTGGGAATATCCTGATATGAAGGCTGTTTGTTTGTGGCACGTTGTTAAGTGGTTACAGACACACATAGCCTCTTATGTATGCGGTTGTGCACACATTCGTTCATGCATCATGTGCTCGTGTGTGTGTGTGTGTGTGTTGAGCCACATGCCGATGCTTCAGCGGACAGCTGACTGCTGCACACATCTGTGTAAAGGCACTGGCATGCTAACTCAATAGAGGAAGCAGAGCCATACCCAACCGTGTGTGTCTGATGGACAGACAGCTTTTGTTTGTGTCAAGATGTTGTTAGGTTTCTTGATTTTCTCTGAAATGTCTGTGTGGATGTAAATAACTGTCTGAATTCTGCTGTTATTAGCTGGTTTGGCCAATGAACAACCCTTGCTCTTTGTAGACTATCAGTTCTGTAATCAATGAGCCAGGTTTACTAATAGGTGTATGAACAAATAATAAAATATCAGAAGGAAAAAATATTATCTTTTTATAAATGTTTTATTTCTTATAATAATCTATTATTTGTGTATAATAATATATTATTTTATGCTAGTAAATTATAATAACTGTTATTATTATTGTTATATACAAATTGAACCAAAAATTGTTAATATTAATAATAATTACAATTGATAATAAAATAATCTAAATAAAATAATATTAATTAGTAATATTATTTATGATATTTTTTATAAAATAAATATTGTATATATATATATATATATAATAATCACCGGCCACTTTATCACCTGTTCAATTGCTTGGTAACACAAATTGCTAATCAGCCAATCACATGGCAGCAACTCAATGCATTTAGGCATCTAGATGTGGTGAAGACGACTTGCTGAAGTTCAAGCCGAGCATCAGAATGGGGAAGAAAGGGGATTTAAGTGACTTTGAACGTGGAATGGTTGTTGGTGTGTGAACGTGGACACAACTGCTGCTCACTGTATATTTTCTCTTTTTCGGACCATTCTCTGTAAACCCTAGAGATGGTTGTGCGTGAAAATCCCAGTAGATCAGCAGTTGTGTGGACGAAAATGCCTTGTTGATGTCAGAGGTCAGAGGAGAATGAGCAGACTGGTTAGAGATGATAGAAAGGCAACAGTAACTCAAATAACCACTCGTTACAACCAAGGTATGAAGAATACCATCTCTGAACGCACAACACGTCGAACCCTGAAGCAGATGGGCTACAGCAGCAGAAGACCACACCAGGTGCCGCTCCTGTCAGCTAAGAACAGGAAACGGAGAATACAATTCACACAGGCTCACCAAAATTGGACAATAGAAGATTGGAAAAACGTTGCCTGGTCTGATGAGTCTCGATTTCTGCTGCAACATTCAGATAGTAGGGTCAGAATTTGGCGTAAAGAACATGAAAGCATGGATTCATCCTGCCTTGTCTCAGTGGTTCAGGCTGGTGGTGGTATATGGTGTGGGGGATATTTTCTTGGCACACTTTGGGCCCCTTTGTACCATTTGTGCATCGTTTAAATGCCACAGCCTACCTGAGTATTGTTGCTGACCATGTCCATCCCTTTATGACTACAGTGTACCCATCTTCTGATGGCTACTTCCAGCAGGATAATGCACCATGTCACAAAGCTCAAATCATCTCAGACTGGTTTCTTGAACATGACAATGAGTTCACTTTACTCAAATGGCCTCCACAGTCACCAGATCTCAATCCAATAGAGCACCTTTGGGATGTGGTGGAACGGGAGATTCATCATCATGGATGTGCAGCCGACAAATCTGCAGCAACTGCGTGATGCTATCATGTCAATATGGACCAAATCTCTGAGGAATGTTTCCAACACCTTGTTGAATCTATGCCACGAAGAATTAAGGCAGTTCTGAAGGCAAACGGGGTCCAACCCGGTACTAGCAAGGTGTACCTAATAAAGTGCCAGTGAGTGTGTATGTGTGTATATAATATATATTATTATTATAATTTAAATTATAACAAAAAATAGGAAAATGTATTATTATTATTATTATAGTAAATTATGATAGTTGTATTATTATTATTGTTGTTGTTATATAATATACAAATAGAACAAATTGTTATAATAATAATAATAATTTGTATTTTATTTATATATTTATTATTATTGTTGTTTTTCTTGAAATGTTAAAAAAATGCATATACAATTATTTTTATGTATATGCGAAAGTCATAATTTATTATTACTACCTTTACTTAAATTATTACAATTATTTTTAATTAAACCACTTATAATTATTAGGCAGAGGCACTTCATAAAACTAGCTAATGGTATCTCTGATATTTAAAAGAAATCGTCACAATTATACATGCACAAAAGTAAAACAATTCAAGACAATTTTTTAGGTTTAGGAAAGTTGTTCATCCTCAAATCAGACCTTGAGAAAAGCCTAAGAAACTTGGGATGTGCCTCGCTGCAGTGATGTCATGTGAACCGGGCTGAACGAACGTCTAAGACTAGTCTTTGTCTTCGTTGTTTTTCATAGTGTGAGACCGAGAGAGGAAGGCAATGGCATCATCAGTGTCAACATATACTCAGGGAGATTTGAGATTTTTCTCTTTGATATACATTTTGGCCAATAAAGCAAATAGTCTCTGCTATCAGGAGATAGACGAAGATGATTTAGAGCTGATCAGCTCACAAATCATATCATGCACGTCTAGTTGAAGTCATGTGCTTCTGACTGGATTTAGTCCTGTGTGTGTTAGTGTTTTCCTCCAGCATCACTGCGCTCTCTCACACTCACTCCTTCTGAGTCACAAGCCTGGAGAGAAACTGCAGTGAGAATATTCCTGTGTTTCGTCACTGTTTCAGGACGTCTGCAGGAACTCTCTGTTCTCACAGTCACAACCTCCACCGCCTCTGAATTACATGCGCACAAACGTAAGGGTACAGTACCTCAAGCTCACAATACTGCTGGAAAAAATACCTCTGCTTTTGTAAATTTGCCAAAACAAGTTGCATCTGTAATTTAAAATATTAAATATAAAAAAACAATACATAAAATAAAACCGTGTTGCCTTTTCAGCATGGGCAGCTCTACAAAGGCCAAACAATTACTTTTAGCTTTGGGGCTGTTAGTTACTGACGTGTGCCAAACAACATTTTCATTATTTAACAGATGATGAGCTGTCTTTGCGTCTGCATCATCATACGGCATTCTCGTCCTCCTGACTTCCTCTTTTTGGCGTCCTTATGTTATGTAAAAGCTCTGCCTCTCCTAGATGTGTAACTGAGGTGGATGTTTGATGTTTTGTTGATGTTGACCACACCTGGAAAAGCCGGAATAAAAGGACATAATTGAAAGATTGTGCTGGTGGAGTTTTTAGACTGAGATTTGTATGAAGCTGAAGGCAGGAATATGTTATTTACACGTGAGAGCACAAAGACGTGCCCCAAATAAATCAGTTTTATAGTAATTTTTTATTGATTCATATCAGTTTATATTTAGTTTTCACAGAATGAATATGATTTAATTATAAATATTAAATAATATTATTTATATGTAATTATGCATGTTTGTTTACTCAATGTAAGAATTATAAAAACTAAATCCATGAAATATTTTTTTACCTGAGACTTGGTGTTACGAGCACTTCCTCTGTATGTTTGCTTCTTCAAGATTAATCGCTTCATGTATTCCCCAATTGTAAGTCGCTTTGGATAAAAGCGTCTGCTAAATGACTAAATGTAAATGTACCTAAATTAACATAAATATTTTTTTTATGTAAACTAGTTGCTAAAATTAAAGTGAAGAACTAAAATTAAAGTGAAGAAAAAAATAAATACTGTAAAAAATGACTGTGAATTTAACGGTAAAAGACTGTAAAAATGGTACAGTAAAAACCTGTTAAATGGTTAATGGGAAGCTCCCCTACTATATACAGTGAAAAACTGTATTGTATATTTCATGTAATTTTACCGTTTTTGGAAGTGGAAAAAACATATAATTTACAGTAAATAACCGTAAATTTACATTCCCAGAATTCCTTGCGTTACATTTCAAATTGTATGTTTACTGTTTCTTCTTATTTTTATCTTATCAGTTTTGTACATTAGGGTTGTATGTTATATTTAATGTTATTAAATTATTATTTAATTATAATTTAAAAATATATATATAATACAAATTATATCATTATTTCAGTTCCATGTGTGTTACCGTGTGAATGACACTGTGCACCTTCTATATATGTAAATATTTAAAAGCTGCTTGTGATAGGCTTTGGTGGCCTTTTTGGTGTGATTTTCTCATCATCATCTGCTTTTGGTGGTTATCAGTGTATTACAAAGGTACAAAACAGATTTCAGTACTTCAATAGGTTGGTATATTTAAAGTACATCAGTTAATGTAATTACAGTATTTAAATGTAAATTTAAGTTAAAACCGTAAAACATAAAATGTCGCTACTGTATTTTTTACGGTAAAAATCTGGCAACCACTGCTGACGTTTTTTTACCATCAATTTTATGGATTTGATTTTCTTATCTGTATTGGCCAGAGTTGTAATAAACTTTAGATGGATCCTAACATTATGGCGATATAAAATTACTCCTATGACATGAGATTTTGATCACACTGCCCACTTCTAGCATCTAAGTGTTATTAAACAATGAAAAACAAGTCTGCAGTTAATGAATGAATCCTTCTACACACTGTTTTGGGCCCTTTCTGTGTTTACAATCCCACACAGGCTAGACTTGCTGGTAGCTGAGCTCTAGTGCAGTGTATTACACTGAGGATTAGATTACATAAGAGCAGGACACTTATCATATTTGTTTTCCTCATGACAAGGATTAAAGTCTGGAGCACAGCATGTAGGGTTGGGTACCGAACTCGGTACTTTTAAGGGTACAGACTGAATTGCGTCGGTATTACCGAGTACCGATACACATTAAATCGTTCGGTACAAATGTCGGTACCTGAGAAAGCATTTGGGCGCGCATACGAGAGAGAGAGAGAGAGAGCATTTGAGCGCACATACGAGAGAGAGAGAGAGAGAGAGACCGACCGACTGACAGACCCTGTGACATGATGTCACCCCTGCAACTCTTTAAAACAACACACAGGGCAAACCCAAATGTTCTGAAGTGTGTTTACATTTCTAGGGTCATGTGGTTTCCCCGAGAATGTGGACAGGATGATGGAGTCCATTCATAAAGATGGAATTTACTCTATAGCGCGGAATGCCACGGAATTTGTCAATTTGTGGTTGAATAAAAGAAGGTCTGTCACTTAATTCGAATCGCGATATGAACTAATGTATGTGAATATTAAAAGGCAAAAAGACGGTTTAAATATGAATCCTGCGTGTTCCGTTAGCCTCTGTATGTATGTTTACTACACAAATACTGAAGCACACGTGAACTCGCTGTGATTTTCGAACTCTGCATGTCACGACATGAACACATGAACTTACAGGCTGTGAGTTACTAAATGAAAATATTACCGTTTCATTTGAGAAAACTAGCATCATATCATACAGTATACACAGCGTGATTTTTTTCCCCCCAGACCAGTTAAGTGCAAACCACGGCCCTATAAGAAACCCCCACCCCACAGCTATGACTCACGTCTCTGGCTCGATTTCATTGGTCAACTACATCACAGCGCTGATTGGCTACACCGCATTGAAAGAAACCATTTTTAATACAACACCCAAAATACAAAAGGTAGGCTATACAAAGTGTGTATAAGAAATTAAACATTGTACAACAATTTTCAACTTAAAAGGGTGTGTTTTATGAATAAAAATAGCGCGTAAAACTGCATAGTAAACACGCACACAAACAGTATCTTATAACACTGATTATTAGCAATTACTGGACATTAACAATAAAAACCAGCAAATACAATATATATTTTTTTAATATTTGTATTTTTATTTGTTTTTGACTTATTAATTCTTTAGTATAGCCCCTGCAAACAATATGACCTCCCTTCCTGCAACCCGGGGTTTTCTCGTAGGGGCGTGGTTTGCGCTTAACTGGTTTGGGGGAAAAATCAGGAGTATACACACAGAAACTTCACGACAACCTGTCAAAATAAAAGTTCGGTTTAGCATGTAACATAAATGTATTACTCTTTTATTACTTTTGTCCAGTATATGTACGTCTTTATATATTCCATTTACTGTCAAATTTAAATAAAACAATTAAATGGTAAAAATAATTATTACAACCACATTAACCACTTAATTGTAGAAAAAATACAATTATGTTTTCACCTCATTTTCACCACCTATTATTTAAAGGAATATTCACACAATTTTTCTACCATGTATTAATTTTAACAGTAAACCTCTGTTTGTTTGCCAAAAAATAAAAGGGTTTTATTTTAATTTGTTTAAAAATAAATAAATGTTTCATGCCTTCATTTGATTATCAGAAGAAATTAAACACACAAGAAAGAAAAAAAACAAAAACAAAGTAGGGCCCTATTGTTCAAAATGTTGAAATTGAGAGGATTGGACTTATTTTTTCACTAAAATAAATATTTTTGTTGTTACACAGAGAGTAAAGTACCGAAAAAAAGGTACCGTTGTGTACCGGTACTGAATTTCAGGTACCGATACTGTACCGGTTCAAATGTGAACGGTACCGAACCCTAACAGCATGTCATTAGCAGGTATGAACTACTGCAGATCCACTCCTGAAAAAGTGTCAATATTGATACATAGATTGGATCGGTGGAAGTGGAGACATGATGCCTAGTAGCGAAGCCTCATCTGTTTGAGCACTCGCATACATAACAGCAAATTACGCTGGATTTTATCTTCTCACTGATAAGGCGTTTCTTATAACCTCCTTTATAAACATAATTCATTCTCTGTACTATGTTTGAGTCTAGTTGTAGTTTATTGACAAAGGGTTGAAGACAAATCTGTAAATAGATTATCTATATAGTTCTCCTTATTTGGTGTAGTTCCGACCTTCTTTTTGCGGTTTGGGATGTTTGCCATACTTTTGCATGAAAAATAGTTGGTTTTACCACTCTTTCAGTAATTGCATAATGTAATTTGCTTTGCATGAACTGTTCTCGCAGCTCAATTGTATTAGGCCGCATTTACACCGTATGGTTCAAGTGACGCAATTCCGATTTTTTCCTCCCATGTGGCACAGATCGGATATGGCCCACGACCGTGTAAGCAGTAAAAAAAACCGCATGGATTCCGATATTCTCTGATCGTTTTCAGGCCTCATTCATATGTGGAAATAAATCCGATATGAATCGGATTCGTGCATTTGCGCCTGCCGTGTAAGCGGACAGATCGGATTTTCCCTGTAAATGCGACTCCAACGTCACTGAAAAGTGAGTTTTTTTAACATGTCATGGTACAGACATACTTGTAACAAATGAAACATCTCTAGTTGAGTAGCAGAGTATTAATTTAGTTGGTTTGTGTTAAATAAAAGGCGCTCTGATGCTAAAATGTGTTGCTTTTGAAATCACGCTGAGTGCTCGTTCCTGCTGTTGTCAGTAACGACGGCTCGTGCACAGACAAGCGCTTCAGTCCCGTTCGATCCATTGAAACCACAAAATAAAATCCACACAAACATGTCCCTGCCTTTGATATACAATCACTGATGAACACATTTGATTTTAATTACTAAAAAACAAACTGAAGATGTGACATGCTTCACAATATCTACCACTGAGTATTATTCCACTCGCAAGCTTTCAGCGGAGCTGCGTACATCACTGTCCTGAAGAATTTGTTCTAGCTATATCATTATTTTGATGTGTATAGATGTAACTATTGCATTAAAAACGTTTCTATATGAATTCCATGTCAATAAATTAAACTCAATGTACTATTCAAATTGATTTGTGATGTCATGTATGCTATTTTTGGCTTGTTTTACCAAGTGCGGTGTAAAATGCACACATCGGATATGGGTCACTTTTACAAGAAATGTAAGCACGTCGTCCAAAAAAATCGGATATAGTCACATAATCGGAATTGGTCATCAAGACCTGCAGTGTAAATGCAGCCTTAGTAAGGTTTAATTGATTGCTCGTTGGCTTCTGGGTCATGTCAGTCTCCTGATGTGAGCACAAGTTGCAATGATTCCCAGGCTGATTTTCACGAGTACATCCGCTCCTGCTGCCTGAACTTACTCTGACATGATTGAATTGAACTGGTACAAAGCAACACTAGGCCAGTCAATCAACTCCTTGATGGCTCATATGATAACAGAGGGCATCTTTGTTCACCGAAACAGTCAGGCACACGGTGGGTAATGTCAGCATACTGCACGGGTTCATATTTATCTGGAAATGTGATGCACTGAAAGATACTTGTTTTCACTGGTCCTGAGGCTTAAATTAAACATTGCTGCTATTTTTAGAAAGTTTACATAGCCTAATATGTCACAACATTTGTTATTGTAAATCATTTATTTAACATTAATTTCTGAACGCTGCAACATCGACACTGTTATTGAACTAAAATGAATCAACACTAAACTGACTCAAGCTGGCGTCTCTATTGCCTTCTGTAGAGCTGTTTATAGCTGAATTAAGCTTGTTTCATAATTTGTGAATTTTTCACTTATTGAACTTATTGTTGTTATATTAAACCGAATCAACATTAAACTGGCTTGAGTAGAATATTGATGCGATTGGCTTCTGTAGAGCTACTTTAATAGTTGAACTGAGTTTGCTTCATAACTACTGAACTTAGAGACGTTCACAGTTATTTAACAAAGTTAAATCAGCATTAAACTAAACTGAGCTCAATAATGATTCTGTTTTCTTTTTGGAGCTGCTTTAATCCCAAAGTACATTTCACTTTTTAATAGATCGGCGTTAACGTGCTGCGTTAACGTGAGACGGGCGACGCCGTTAAACTATTCTCAAAGCAAACGCAAGCTATTGACTTTCACCCTGTCATTAGAACAGTACGCGATTAAACTTGTAACCATTAGTGCTGTGTTCGATACATCGATACAACTGTTTATCGTCACTTGGAGATAAAAGTAGCCTAATACATCTTTCGACGATACGAGTATCGATACAGCTGGCCCTGTATCGATATTGTGGCACGTGTGCAGCAGTGGACCGCACTTAATTTGAATTCAAGAACACTGTTTAAAATGTTTATCACCAATGTTTAATCTGGCCGCAGAGGAACACTACTGGTCATTATTTGGGTAGCACACATGAATGCCTTCGCATAAATGAGCCACTAGCCAAGATTAATCCTATGCCGCATAGTGAGGGACAGCGTAAAGCAAATTTCATCATTAGAAACACGCGATTATTGTAACATTAGCTGTGTTCGATACATCGACGCGTCAAGATACGATACGAGTATCGATACAGCTGGCCCTGTATCGATATTGTGCTGTGTGCAGCAGTGTTTTTTGAATTCAAGAACACCGTTTTTTAAAATGGTTTAATCTGGCCGCAGAGGAAACACTACTGGGTTGCCTGATATAAAGAGACGCTGCGCAATACGGAAATATCTGCTAAGTGTGAAACTTATCTTTGTCAACCTGGCAACATATGTACCACTGTGTCTCTCCACTGTGAATTAAATGCGCTTGCTTTCTGAAACACCGGCTAGTTTGCAGTTTAGCGATCTCCACTTCAATATATTCTCAGAAAAGTGTAATTCATCAAGTGTTCACTTATGAGAGAGAGAGAGAGAGATACTGTGTATGTATGAATTACCACCGTAACAAGCTGTGGCTTTACTTCCTTTAGAAACAATAATGCTACCAGCTCCTTGTTGAGAAAAATGATTTGCTGAATATCTGTCTGCGGCAGCAATGTGATCTGTCTGTGTCTGTGTGTGTGTGTGTGTGCGTTAGATACAGTGAAGACAGCGCATTAGTTTAGAACCCTTCTAATTTTTATTTTGTAAATGCTGAGAGTGCGTTAATTTGTGCAATGATAACCTACCAGCAATGTTAATATGATTTTTTTGTATATATTATACATGACAACTAGGGATGTTCTAGTCGACTATACAGCTCCTACTAGTCGACACTAAAACAATAGACTACACGAGAGAAAAAAAACATGATGATTTTATCATTCAAATTACCATAATTTTAACGTTACATAAAACGAACAGTAAAATAAAACTTTTGAAAAAGAATACATATCAAAATATATAGAGCGTATCTGGGCTTAACATGCGTTATCTTCATGTCAGTTGCGGCGAGCTCAAAATGACCACGCGGAAAGACCAGCAAGGTTTGGGATTATTTGTGAATTATATGGAAATGGAAACAAACTGTGTAATGTCAAATTGGCTTAATAACTTTACTGAGCTATGCGTAATCATATTAATACAGGCATGTGGTTAGGGAGGCTAGCAAAGCCAAATAATCATGTCATACACTACATATCCTATTATATTTCCAGGCTCTTTTCGAAACTGTCTGCTTGGTTGTACTGTGCCTGTGACTTCAGTAGCGCTTTTTTTGCAGAATCGCCTCTAGTCCCGTCTTTCGCCAGACCATATTAACATGCACTGAACAAATTCAGTAAGTGAGCTTTGTTTTGTTTTTAGACAATATAGCCAACATGAAGTACATTTTTAAAAGCTGCCTTGATAAACTTTCCTATTGTTTTTTACCTAACGTGGAAGAATTCTGTCAGTCTATTGATGATTTTCCATTTCTGCATTGCTCCAGCCGATCTGAATAAATAAGCTACGCACTGGTTATGAAGAGTGTATGCTCTTTCCCTTTTTTCTGTTTAATTAATTGATTGCCTAATGCGAGGCAAGCATACGGCATAATTTGACCTATTTTTAGCAGAATTCATTGAGGGATTTGACCGTGTGATTCAAAGATTAAGTGTTTCAGTATGCTGTTATATGACACACGCACAGTTTTTTTTTTTTTGCCATTTTTGGGGGTTTTCTAGCTTTTAGACTAGTCGATAGTCATATCGTTTTTAAACGACAGTCAAATTAGTGGCCTCTGTATCGTAATACGTATCGTATCGTGACATTGCTGGTGATACACAGCACTATTATCCATGCGTACTTGAAATTCAGTGCAGTCTCATATCATATCGCTCTGTATCATTACGTATCGTATTGTGACTTTGCTGAGGTGATACACAGCACTAGCCATGCACTTTGTACGCGCAAGGTCGCACATGCACATTGATGTTATTTTGCACTAATCTGTTGTTCCTAAAGGTGGCAACACCGACCCGCGGCACTGTTTCACTGTAGAAAACAAAACTAGAGAGACGGAACAAAAACAACACTAGCGTACACGTACAAAAACGAACTATACTTGGGGCTTTACAGCTAAAATCATATTTGTTTCCTAACTGGATTTGCAGCATGAATATTGTTATGTTCTTGTGTATTACTGTGAAGCTGCTTTGAAACAGTCTGCATTGTTTATGAATAAATGTGACTTAACTTAATAATATACGTGACCCTGGACCACAAAACCAGTCATAAGTAGCACGGGTATATTTGTAGCAATAGCCAAAAATACACTGTATGGGTCAAATTATAGATTTTTCTTTTATGCCAAAAATCATTAGGATAGTAAGTAAATATCATGAAGATATTTAGTAAATTTCCTACCATAAATATATTAACTTAATTTTTGATCAGTAATATGCATTGCTAAGAACTTCATTTGGACAACTTTAAAGGCAATTTTCTCAATATTTAGATTTTTTTGCACCCTCAGATTCCAGATTTTCAAATAGTTGCATCTCTCGGACAAATATTGTCCGATCATAACAAACCATACATCAACGAAAAGCTTATTTATTCAGCTTTCAGATCATGTATAAAAACATTTTTATATAATGTGTCCGAAATGTTTTATCTAAATGAATAAATAAATATTAATATAAATTATTAAATGTTTTTACACTAGTTTAACAATTTTAAGACAAATCTACAACAGAAATAATTAAACTTTTTTTTTTAAAGAGGATTGATAGGGGATAATGACATTGTTGCTGTTTTTATCAACATTTTGTAAAGATTTATTTTGGGCCATTTTTGATTTTATTATTATAGGACAGTTATGGCTGGGTGATTGGTCAAAAAAATTTCAATCTAAATTTTTCAGAATGCTTGACCGATTCTTGATTTTTTTTTATTTTTAACTAGTTAACTTGAAAATGTAACTACAACATGATTCAAGCAACTTTTTTCTTTATTAACCCTCTAGTTAAAAACTTTCCATGTCAAGTGCACCACAAATAAATTTGTCAACATGATGTAAATTTGACACAAATCACTTGTTAAATATCTTTGCAGAAAAGATGCATGAACTACAACGACATCTTGTACAAACTTGTCTAATTATGTGTTCAGAAATAATACAAGGAAAATGCTTTAAAAAATCTCAGAAGTCAAGGTAATTCAAATTCAAAATGACTTAAAGGGATAGTTCACCCAAAAATGAAAATTTGGCAATCGGAAATGGTCCTTGAACCAGGATTCGAACTCGGGACGCCTGTAGTGCAACAGCGCTATATGTCGGCACGATGCCCACAAGGCTATTGGTGCTGACATTTTTATTAAGTGTCAAAATAAGAATATTATAATAAAACAATTTATTAGTAATAATTAATCTATCGATTTTCATTAGCATAATTAATACATGAATGAGTTAATATATAATTATTTTATACTTTTTAACAAAACATTTACAACAAATGGCATAAATGCAAACCCGGCCCTGAGCATTATTGCCAAGCCCTGTTTGAGCCAAATATCCAGTGTTTGTCAAATCTGAACATCTCCATTAAACCCTCCATTAAAGCATGCAGGCCTCTGAGAGTCATGAGACTGTAATGAGGCTTATCCAAGAGGTTGTTGACTCTCTTTTTCTTTTGAGCTAATCTCTGATGCCTTTTATCAGTGCTCATGATATGGGTTGTAAAACAGAGGTTTATGTCATAGCACGTGTTGCTTCTGATGTCATGACTTTACGATTATTTATTCTTGCTTAATGAATGTGATTGTGTGTGTGTGTGTTTACAGATCATAGAGTCTCTGGGTTTAATGATCTACAAGGCTTTGGATTACGGCCTGAAGGAGCATGAGGAGAGAGAGCTCAGCCCTCCTCTGGAGCAGCTCATCGACCTCATGACCAACATGGCAGACACCGAAACAGACTGTCCTGATGAGGGATATGAAGCAACGGAGGAAGAGGATGAGGGAGAGGAAGGACCCACAGAAGTCTCCAATATCAGAGGCTACCGTGATATCATTTCCGTGAGTATTGATAGAGCGTTATACATCGACAAGGCCAGGGATGAGGAACAATGATCCTGGAGGGAACACACCTAAACAAGCTAATCAAGGTCTTCAGGAAACAGGTTTATTAATAATCATTTATTCACACATCCGAAGTAATAAATGAATTCATTCAAAGTAAAAAAAAAAAAGAATTCATTTGGAATTTTAATATATGAATATATTTTAGTGTGAATATTGAACAATTGAGAATCTTTTCCTCACAGATCCTGAGTTGGGTTTATCTGCTCTCTCTTAAGATCGGTGTGAGTGTTATTTACTGAGAGTTACTCTCTCAGCTGGTATTCATTATCCTGCTCCCTTAGGCCCACTCCAGTAACACATTACCCTGAGACTCCATAAAGGCCTTCAGACACTTGGCAGCAGCTGGTTATTTTAAATTACAGTCATATTTATCAATACACTAATGGAGAGGCTCTTTACAAACTCTGTAAAGAAAGATTATGACTAGGCTGAGCCCACACAGAGACTAACATTAGCATGAATTTAAATCATCGTAACAAGGAATCCCATGAAAACACCCATGGAAGCTGTTAAATGACAAACAAACGAGCAGCATACGGTCAGTTTGGTTCACAGTATGTTCTGCACTATTCTACAGGGCCATTTCAGGACTTGTTAGATAATGTCTGTCCTTTCATGCCTTCCTTTCAGTCTCCGAATTTTGTGATGAGGTTGAGCGCAGAAACGAACCGTGACATTAGATTTCTCCAAGCTGAACCTGGTGAAACCTTTTAAATTCTGTATTTAGACAGAGAAAGATTGACACAAATAAAGAGGACGAGAACAGAAGATAGTGGACTACGTTTGAGGCATGTGCCTCTTTCATTATCTCCGCCCATTCGTTTGGAATGGGAAAATAAAAGGACTTCCTGGAGTGTTTCTTTAACTTCTTTCAGCGCATCCTCCTTAAATGGTTTTTCAGTTTAGCCTATTTTTGCTTCTTATCTCTCTCCTGTCTGGTCTAGCAGGTTTTTCCCTCGTCGTAGACCATGTTCTCGTTAAGCATCTACGCTGTGTAAGACATTCCTGAAGAGGGCAGAGCTCAAGGGAAGGTGTGGGGAAAAATGTCATTAAGCCGGTTGGAGGTGTATTTGGTCAGCGTAATTGTGCATTTTAAAATGCGTGTCATGCTCAAACTATTATACTTGAACTTTAAATGGGCCTATGTTTTTGACCTGACTGGCATGCTAGCTTTGGGTTTTGCTCTCAGCTATGTGCATAAATATAATGTGTAACGCCAGGGTTAACTTGTTAGACAGATTCGGAAGATGATTTTCTTAAAGGCTGTGGAAACGATGCAAGGATTAACTTATCAGACAGAGTTGGACGAGACCTTACATGCACGTCTGTCCTCTGAAACACAGTCAACTATTTTAGGAAAGAGACTTGTTGACAAACAGAACAATTACTAACGATTTGTAGTCGTACTGTAACCAATTAGCTCATGAATGGACCAAAGCAGTGGAATGTTTGAGAGCGTTTCTGTGTGCAGTGTATTTATAGCAACATTCAAATGGGAAAGAATTCAAATTAAACATTACATTTCCTCTGTGATCATTTGTTTGCTCTCAGTCTAAGAGACAATAATGTTTGATCATAGGATGGTTGCCCAAACAAGAAAGTAGCCTCATGCAGAGTTTCCTAAACTGGGGTTTGTGAGTTAATGAAAAGGTAACAATTACTTAAATCAAAGGTAACATTTAAATAAATAGTTTTTTCCCCCAATAAAACCAATCAAAATAAAACACTTGAAATATACATTTAAAAAAAATTATATATATAAACATATATGCGAACTCAATCACATTAAAATTACATCATGACCAATCGCTGCGAAGGACCATCAGTTATTAATAACACCCAATGAATACATCATTAACTCCACTTCCTCGTGTACAAAAATCACATAAAAAAACACAAAAATATGTATACATACATTATAACATCACATTAAATAGTGATTCATCATTCATGCCCATGGGTGATTGGTCAAAATGAATATGCCTGAAACGTTTTTAATAAATTATTGTTTTTTGATACTTTTGCAAGTTTTGGTAGTGTGCAGGATTTTAGTTTTTTAGCCTTTTTTATGTCTTTTTCTCCTAAGCATCTATCTGTTCCCTGCAGGTATGCAATGATTGATTGTCAGTTGATAATATTTTAGGTCAAAAAGGTTATGCTGACAAAAATGTAGCTTTTAATGCTGTGATGTACGTCTCCCCTTTTTCCTTCTCTCCAGCTGTGCATGTCTCACCTTCCCAGCCCATCAGATGCTCCCAACCACTACCTGGCCGTATGTCGAGCCCTTTACGCAGAGACCAAGGAGCTACGCACCTTCCTGGAGAAGATCAAGAGTGCCAAAGAGGTAATGACCCTCATATGACACAATTAGAGTCAGAATATTACAAAGATACTCCAAACAGCTGTATGCATGTACAGTACTGAAAGCATGACGCTGTTTGTGTTTATCAGCTTGAATAGAGTTAGTGGGCTGACAGCACAAGTGACTCATAATAGGCTGTGGACTGTGGAGGTGCTTTATTACCCAACACATTGTCATACACGTGTTTCCTCAGGCTTTAAGACTGTAAATCTTGTACTTGTATACCTAATACAGGACTCTAAGTATTCTTAGACATTCAAATTTACCTTTTACATTCACATGATCTACAAAGATCTGTTAGCTCTCTTTAGCATTTAAGATATTTTAGATCTTTCTATAATCCCCTCTAATTACACAAGTACGCAATATATATTTTCTGAGGTATGGGTGTATGATGGTGATACTCAAATCTGGCTCGCGAGATCCACTTTCCTGCAGAGTTTAGCTCCAACCCTGATTAAACTCCCCTACCTGTGATTCTCTAATGATCCTGAAGACATTGATTAGCATGCTCAGGTGTGTTTGATTAGGGTTACAGCTAAACTCTCCAGACTTGAGTATCACTGGTGTATGATAATGTTTGTACACAAAAGTGTCAGTAGTGTGCCTTTTCAAAAGATTTTTTTTATTTAGGTACTAATGAATACCTTTAAGTTACTAAAATGCATCCTTTAAGGTTAAATGTGGTACAAAGATGTACTTTTTGAAAAGCAAATTTATTGTAAAAGAAGTTAAGGATGAATGATAAGTTTCTGTATTTTTTTCCACATGTCAAAGACTTATAAATATGCCAGGTTCTTTTCTATAGCTTGGTAAGTTGAGCCACTTACTGTGTCATTGGGATAACTATCAAAAAGTGTTCCAATAGTTTATTAACAAACATTATTATGAAGTGTTATTGCTTCCTATGACATGGTAATGTTATGATGTGCACCATCTGCAGGATTGAAACGCTATCACTCTTTAACTCTTTAACAATATTTGCATATAACACGGCCCTCTTACCTTCCATTGAATGCATGTTTTGAACACCACACAGAGACTGAATGTTCCTGAAAGAGATTCGTTCTGACGTTACAGCTGTCAGTTATGAACAGCTTTACCTGCCAATACTTGAAGACATTTCATTATTAAACAGCATTGACTGCTTGGTGTGCCAGACATTCTTTATTATTTTTAATTCAATATTTGTTATATAAAGCAACCAGTCCAAAACACTTTTTTTCTACATGATCTGCATTTGAAATTAATAATATATGAATTCTATTATATATATAGATATTACAGTGTTATTTTATTACTGCTGTGAAAAACACTGTCCCTGACTCTTATTTGCGTGAGTTGTGTAACCCTAAACTTGACAAGCTTCATAAGAAGCTGTTTTTAAGGGGATTGTTCTGTGATCGGTCTAGACAGACAGACATGTTTAGCCCATAACATGTAATCAAGTGGCATGTGAACACCATGTAATATGAGCCTTATCCCATTGAATGTGTTCTTTCTCTCAGAGGCATTAGTTTGCATTAACCTGCTTTCTATACTGTAGCTCCTCCTCCTTTCAAAAAGGAGATCTAATCCTGCAGCACCAAGTGGCACTGGGTGGAGGTCACATGTCGGTGGGTGAAACAGGAGCAGCTGTCATGGGTCTTAGAACAGGTCTGCTCAGTCCTGAACCAGAATTTAGTCCTGTTACACCTGCACATTCTAAATAAATACTAATTTTCACATTTTAGAATAAAAGTGTGAAATAACATTAGCGAAGTACATATTACTTGCGAGTAATAGAAGTATGAGAATCAGGATGCAGCCTGGATCAAATGCTCAGTTGAATATTACTGACAGGTTTGTTAGGTCAAGGTTGGAACCTAACATATTTTGTTTTTCTGCAGCATAAAAAAAATAATATAAATAAAACATGATTTTAATATCTTTGGAAAAAAAATAATGATTGGGGTGATTTTATAGGTGAGTAAATCCAGAATAAACAATTACAACCATAGTGGATTAAGACACGCGCGACGCCACAAAATAATCACCCCTGCTGCGCGGGCGACAAATTAGAATCCCGGACAGGAGTGCAGAGCTTTGTCGCGTCCAGTGAGTGAAAAGGGGCTGGAAAAAAGGCGTGCTTTCTCTTCTTTGCAAAGCGCTCTGGAAGGCGCTTTCGTGGCTTAGAATCAGTTGTGGGGTTCTTTTGATTAAATTTATTTAAAATTGATCTTCTCCTGTCGCGTCTGGTGTTGTTGCAGATGAGCAAGAAAACAATGATATAGATATATATTAATATATTATAACGAAAAGTATAGGCCTTACTAAACAATCATGAATAATCTCGCTCTGATGATTGAAAGATTATATCAGAGTTCTACAGTTTTTTTCTTTCTGCAGAGAACAAGTATGGAGGAAAAGGGGCAAAAAAAGGCAGAAATGAATAACATGTTCCTTTTTCTCTTCCCCTGGCTTATGTCTTGTGATGCAGCACAGTTGTGTTTGCTTCGAGAGATCAGACTCTTTCTGTTCAGGTATTAGAAAAAAAGCGCCAATCACGGAACGGCTAGCTCTGTTTGTGTGTTTCTGTTCATTCATGTTCCTTTTGGCTTAATCTTGTGTTTGCTTCGACGTCAGGGTTTGTGTGTTTCAGGTTTTAAAACTATAGAGGGGGGACACGTCTCTGCTTCTCTTTGAGTTCTTCTGAGGGAGACTGCAAGCTCACTAAAGGGATTTAATAAGCAATCCAAGCGGCAGCAAAAATAAAGATTTATTGTTCTGACCATAAGCCTGACTTACATAATTCGAAGGCTATGCTGAAAAAAAACCACAATTTAATTTGTCCTGTGATGGTAAATCTTATTTATTTTGCCACGAGTGTCAAACCACTCAAAACAAACAAGATGGGAATATATTAACGGTTGACGTTTACTGAACACGTTTTGTAATTTGTCAATTAACCAGTGCAGGTGAAACAACCGTTGTATCTATCATATATGCCGTTGTCCCAACTTCAACCCTGTGTGGAAATGACCTTTTGCTAGTGGATCAGTGGGTGTGGCTGTAGTGCAGACTAGTTAAAGACTGCATTAGCTGCATATTGATCAAGCCTTAATATTGGCATGCTTACTGGGACTGTCTGTCACATGAGAGTTAATCGATTTACACACAAGCCAGACCCACGGTGGATAAAGCGACATTGACTTTTTCTTATTTGACCCCAGACGGAGGACAATCTATGTCATTTTACATATCCAACACCAAAGAAATGCTGTTATTGACAGATAGATAGATAGATAGATAGATAGATAGATAGATAGATAGATAGATATGTTTTACCTATTTATAATGTCTGTTTATGGACCTTCTGCAGGATCTTAACAGCCTCTGGTCCAAGACTTAATACTAATCTTTTTTTTGTTTTCTTCAGAATTTGCAGAAGATGGAAGGAGAAAAAGAGGAACCCGTCAGAGACCTGAATGAGCTGCAGAACGCTGACTGGGTGAGAGCAGTTTGACAAGCCCATTCCCCATGAGCGCTGTTGGTTCAGGACAGTCATAAGCCATGGCTAACTATGTGTTGTGTATATTTTCCACAGGCACGGTTTTGGGTGCAGGTGATGAGGGACCTGAGACACGGTGTGAAGCTGAAGAAGGTCCAGGAGCGTCAGTATAACCTTCTACCCATCGAGTTCCAGTTCACGCCTTATGAGATGCTCATGGATGACATCCGCTCCAAACGCTACAAACTTCGCAAAGTCCTGGTGAGCGTGCACATGTATAAATGAATCCTGGGTCATGTCAGCATCTATAATCAAACTCTATTTTTGAATTTCTCCATGAACAAACAAGCATGAGTCATTTTGCCCCTTTGTACCAACAGTATAGTCGCACATTGCAATTCACCTTTATTGCTGTTTGTTGCAGAGATCATAAACCACAACAATGTTTACTCTGCTTATCAGGAATCAAGCAGGCGTATTGCAGGGTAGAAAATATTTTATTGTGTTGAACTGGATCAAGTGAATGACACTGAAGACAGTAAATCAAGAGGGCTTTAGGTTACGGTTTAGAAATAGACATTTAAGGTTGTATAACTTTCATAGAGATGCCACGTCAGAGTCAACACCTCACATTATAGGCCAGTTTGAATTGAGTGAGGTAATAGCTCATTTTTTGTTCACCTGCCACACCTTGCGTTGACAGACAATAGCTGTCATTGATATTATTTTGATGCATTCTTTATACAGGACACATGTTTGAAATGCATCCAATGCATTGTTTCAAATGACTCAAACTTTAGGTTATATAGTTCACTGACAACATCAGTGACCCCTGCTGTGCCTTCTTTCTGCTGTAGGTCAATGGTGACGTTCCTCTGAGGTTAAAGAAGAGCGCTCACGAGATCATACTGGATTTCATTCGCTCCAGACCTCCACTGAATCCTGTGAGCATGAGGGCATACACAAACACGCTTGCGTTTGGTCATATGTGAGCTGGAGAATCTTTAAAATGATGCAGATCAATTAATACATATGTCACCTGTTACCTCAAACCTGTTAATGATTGTGCATGCGTGTGTTTGAATGTGCTTTAAGGTTTCTGCTCGTAAGCTAAAGCCTCATCCTCCAAGACCTCCTTGTCTTCATGAACGTATCCTGGAAGAGATCCGGTCGGAGAGAAAGCTCAGGCCCGTCTCACCTGATATGATTCGTAGAAGTCGACTCGGTTAGTGCACTTTATCACACTCGCTCTCATAAACACACATACTCTTATTCATTCATGCACATCATTTACCTAAAAACCTAAGCTGGGCAAATCTCTCTCTCTATATATTCTGTACATATTTATGTCTGGCAATATACAGTGTATGCACTAGCAGTCAAAAATGTAGGTACTTGGTATTTATTTTAAATGTCTTCTAATTTGACCAGTTTTACAATAATAATAAAGTTATTATAACTGTGAAATAACACAAATTGATTTACGGAATTGTGTATGTGGCCAGTAAATCTAAAATAAATAAATAAATATAAATAGTATTCACAAAAAAAAAATATATATATAATATTTATAACATATTATTATTTTATTCAAATATTATGATATAATATTATATAATAGTATAATAATAATACGTAACAATAATTCTATTATAATTTTTTAATCTTATGTAGGCACATTTTTAAAAGATTAAATATAAGCATAAATATTTATGCATAATCAAAAGTTGTTTTACGTTTAAATGTGAAAAATATTGCAGAGAATTATAATATATAAATTGTTTATATTACTACTACTAATAATAAATAATTATTATTATTATAAACTTTTGTTATCATTGTAAAATAATGATTATTATTATTATTATTATTATTATTTGTAAAAAGATTTTTCAAAGATTAAGCACAAACATTTTCCCATAATCAAAAGGTTTTTAAGATCTTGATAAAGATTTTAATCAAATTGTTCAAGTATGTCCAAGTTTTTGACTGCTAGTGTTTATTCTTTAACACTTCATAGACACCTGGTCTAAATGTTTATTATCCTGTGCACAAATATTTTCCCAAATCCATTCTATTCATATTCAGTACACATTGTTTCTTTTAAATAGCTTGTATTTACACTGAAAGCCAGCTTCATGTTGTGTTAGTTAACCTCTATATCAAGTATATCAGTCCTGTGGAAGAAGGTGAGTATTTGTCGATGTGTTAGAGATTGACCTCCGGTCATGTCAGACAGCAGTGCAGATGTGTGACAGTGTGTTAATCTCATGCATGTCTGCTTGTGCTACACTCAACCACTTGTTCACTAACAGTGTCTGTAGTACAGCCCTGTGTCTCTAACTCTGCGCCACCCATTGTATTTACAGCTGTACATCTCTAATTACACTGTATGTTTTTAAAAACATACATCCACATTGTTACACGCCATTTGATTCTTGTACTGTACATCAACGCCATTGACATTTACAAGGTTATAGAGAAGGTACGTAGTCTTAATAGTGGATTTGCCCTGAGATTTGGTCTCATGGTGGTATTTTGCTGTAGGATTCAATAATTAAAGATTAAAAGTTCAACGTGCACTTGTACATAAAGACCTCTAGGCTGTTTGTGTGGATGAATGTACAGGTACACAAGCACAAATCTGGCGATCATTATATCGGACTGATCCATATTGGTCCAGTCGGTTACAGCAGACTTAATAAAGCTTAAGGTTTGCACGTGTGTATTATCAGTTTGTGTTGAAAAGAGTCTGTTGTTTCCTCCAGCTGCCTAAAGAGACAAAGTTCAGTGTCTACGGTCTATAAACCTTTAAAACGTAAAGGAGATTAACATAAATATCTATTGTATGTATTATGCGAGTAGTTGGACTTTACTTCTCACATTTTTACTAGTACATTATAAATAAATACGTTCTTGATTCTAAAATGCTAATTGTATTGCATTGGTTGTGTGAATGTGATATACTGTACATTATATGTTGTCATAAAGCTTCATCAGTCGTCCCTTTTGTAATGTGAATTGTACCGTACCTGTGCTGTAAAAATAACATTTATTCTTTCTTGATCCTACAAGAAATGACCTGTTGTTTGGCTGCTTAGTTGTTGAATTGTGTTCCTGTTTATTAATGAGTTACAGAGCAGCATTCTTTATATCTAACATTAAATGTATTTACATTTAATGCCTTGTTTTAACCCATGGCTTTATTTATCTTCTCCTCCCTCTCTCTTCATCCATAACCTCTGCCTCTTCCTCACAGTAATGCGCCCACTTAGCATGTCTGTCAGTTTTGACTCGTCAGGTAAAGACTTCACTGTGGCTTTAGCGCTGTCAGCTCACTGACCCTGTGGCTTCTGTGTTTGTGTCAGACCCCTGTAGTCGCTCCTACCCTCATGTTACATTGCTCTGGAGGTGGGGTCGTGGTATTGGACCTATTAGTCCGTATGGAGGAAGGGGACAAGGCAGCGCCTCCAGTCTTGAAGAAATCCCTCTTACATTGACAAGCCTGCATGTCTGTGGATTTAATTCTTCAAGTATTACTTATTTAGTTGTTCCTGTGGCTCAGTGGTAGAGCATTGCGTTAGCAGCGCAAAAGGTTGTGGGTTCAATTCCCAGGGAACACATACTGACAAAAAATGTACAGCCTGAATGCACTGTAAGTCGCTTTGGATAAAAGCATCTGCTAAATGCATAAATGTAAATGTAGTTAAGGTTGGCATATGGAATATGACGCAACTTTTGCTCAGATTTATGCCTGAATTTTCGGTCTGGACGAGTCGACAGTGGAGATTTTGGACTGTCAGAATTGACAGATTTATAGAAAACAGTGTATTATACGATGGGCACAGACTTAGATTTGTTTTACTTTGATGACTATTCCAACCTGTCAGTGTGTTGTAATTGTTAAAAATAGAAATAGATTAGTTGTCTATTGTATTAAAAATAGAATTAGATTAAGGAACTAAGAAATAATGAATAAATAAATAAATAGATAAAATAATTTCAAAAATGTAAAGAATTCAAATAAAATAAAATATCAGTTTTAAATGAAAAAACTAAACTTAAAAAATTGAAATGAAATTTAGAAAAGTAGAAGTACAAAGCTAAATTAAAAACAAATTAATGCTAAATAGAAAAATAATATATATATATATATATAAACGAATTAAATGACAAAATCACTAAAAATGAAAACTGAGAATAAAAAATATTCTAATATGTTCAGATATTGAAAATTGTGTACTGTATTCCAGTTTCAGGATAACTTTCCATAAATTCTCTTTATGTTATCAGTTATTCCAGTAGGGCTAACCAGGTAAGCCACATTCAAACAATACAAATCTGCATCAAGAGAATAAATCTAAGTTTTTATAAGCTTTTCTGGGAACAGTGGCTTTCAGTCAAATCCATTCAATTGTAGATGCTCTTCCATGTTTGTAGCCAACATTAATACATATGGTAATGATTGTTAAGATTGGTTGGATAAGACTCGGTGTGGCCTGTGAATGGAAGAGACATTAAGATGGACTATGAACGTCTTAAACTCTCATGCTCTGGCTCTTATTGTAGTTCTTAATGACCAGAAGATATGCCTAAGAGACTTTGGTCATAGTATGTACCATATTTCATTTGATTCCAAGTTTTAAAACCCTTTAATTTAGGAATGTCCACACTGAACAGCCATTTGCAACAACTTAAAGTAATTCATCTCTAATGAGAGACGTGACTGAGAGCCAGCTCAGCTTTTATTCAAATTAGAAGCAATGCAGAATTAATCACTGTCAGTGTTTAATAATAAAGCCCATTACGCAGTCTGTATTTCCTTCCCTTCCCTTTTGTTGTTTTAAATAAGTCATACATTTGTAGATTTTAATGTAAAGTATTAGCTGTTAGCCTCCAATATGGCTGCTTGTGCTGGACTTTCCTCTGTATGTCCTCCTGCTGTTATACGGCACTGTTGCTTCCTCCTCCATATCCCACTACTCCTCTGTCCAGTATGGCTGCTGCTTCTGTGTGCTGGTGTCACAGAGCTGCTGATTGGTTTACCTAAGTGTAGTTTACACTCATATATTGGCTTACTGTGTGAATGTCACGTATAGAAAAGCCTGTTTTGTGCTCTTGGGATCATATTGAAGAAAATGTTCCTTTCTAGGCGCAGGCAAAAGTATGAGCACCCCACAGGACTTGTTCCGAAGCTCAGGTAAAGTATTCCTGACGCAAGCATGACTTTCACATCGCTCCCTCACGCCTCCGAGCCCAGTGCGAGAGAAATGCCTGGGTTCTGAGAGCTCGAGTATGAATCAAACACAAACTGTGTGGGGGAAAAGCAGAGTTCACTGAATTCCTTTCTGAATGAGGATTAGTCGAGTTTAAGAAGGGTTATGTAACTCAGGGTCTGCAGCCATCAATATTTAATATGCTGCAATGTTTATTTTTATACTCTGTCCATCTAAGTTCTATAAATATCTCACTTGAGCCTCAAATGACCAGGAATATTGCTTTTTAACATAGTGCATTTGTTTTCTTAATATAGAAAGATCAGTATGTTCTTTGTAGTATATTGGTCTTTATTTTCCTAAATGTTCGGATTGTATTTTATTAGTTATGTGAAAGTTTAATAGTACATCACATATGTAGTTTAAGTCTGTATGAGACGTTTTAGGGTGTTGTGCAAAAGAGATTTACACTACAGTTCAAGGGGGGGGGGATACATTAAAGTTTATAACGTCATTAATGTTGCAAAATATTTTCAATAAAAGAGCTCCCCTTTTTACTTTCTATTCATTAAAAACATCATGGTTTCCACAAAAATATTGAGTGGCACAGATGTTTTCAACATTGATAATAATGATAAATGGAGCAGCAAATCAGCATATTTGAATGATTTCTGAAGAATCATGTGACGCCAACGGCTGGAGAAATGATGATGAAAATTCTACTTTGTCATCACAGGAATAAATACAATTTTAAATTATTGCTTCCAAACGATTAATCATGATTAATCGCATCCAAAATAAAAGTTTTGTTTACACATTATATGTGTGTATGGTGTATATTTGTTATCTATATATAAATACACACACATGCATGTATATATTTAAGAAAAATATTTAACATTTATATATTAAATATATTTATATATGATATAATTTATAATATGAATATATATATAAACATACTGTTTTCAGTTATGACTTTTTCATTTTTTTTCAAACAGCTTTAGATATGAGATTTTAAATCCAACAGAAAGTAGATTATTTGAGCCTAAAAGGTCAGATTGGATTTGAAGTCACTTTTGTAGTCATTTGAGAAATATAGTTGTGTTACTAGCTGTCTGGATTCAATAATTAGTGAACTAAGTGGCATTTGCTTAGTAGGCACTTAAAACAAGTGAGATAACCATTTCTTTCACAGTATATCCATGAATGTGTAAATAAATACAGTATGGACAAAAGCTCACTTTCCACTTTGGAAAGTCCTCAGCTGTTGCAGAGGAACGTTTTTAGCATCATCAGTATAGAAACAAGGAGATCCAATTGACAATGCAAACAGTCAGTAATCAAGATCTGTAGACCGTTAGACAGTTCGTAGTTGGGTGCAGTGTAAACAAAGCTTAGTTTTCTTTGCTGTCCTGATTGGTGTCTGATTATGTCCCTATTGTCCACCCACACACAGACATCCGTGATGGACCCCGAAAGTTGACTGTCAGCACACTGTCCCTGGCCAATGGCACGTCACCAGCTCGTAGCCCCATAAACGGTGTAGCCGGAGGTCAGCCAAAGAGGTTGCTCAAAGCGCCTACTCTGGCCGAGCTTGACAGCTCCGACTCGGATGTGAGTGGGTTTTATATCTTCTATATTGCAAAAACCCTGCCAAAATATTCAAAAAAGACAAAATAAGATTGTTAACTGCCTCTTTTTCCTACTGTAGGAGGAACAAAACACTTGGAAGTCTGACAGCAGCTCCTCACTGGTTGAGGACACGTCTCCAGAGTCCGTCGTGGCCAAAAAAAGTAAGACCCGTCTTCAAATATCCAGAACTTTTTATTCACAGTCCAACAAAAACCTGTCACTGACTCTCCAGTTCTTCTTCACCTCAATTTTTGTCTTTTCCCAGCTCCTCCGCAGTTCCTGCCCATATCTTCCACCCCTCAACCTGACAAACGCCACGCTCCACAGAGGAGGCACTCCATAGAGAAAGAAGATCCCACCAGCGTACGGCCTTTCCTGCCTCCGTCTCGCCAGAACTCCAAATCTCTGGTAACTGCAACAAAACCTTCCTTTAGCTCTGTGCTTCTGCCTACAAAGTTGTTTTTCCTTGTTGAACAAATCCCGGGACAGTAAATGAGGGGTCATTTAGTGTTGAGCGGTCAATTGGCTGCAGGCTGTGGTCACACTGAACTGTCCTGAGTCTTGTGAAAGTATAATTAGATTCTCAGGATTCTGTCTAGTGCTGCAGCACTTTAGTGTGGAGAGAAAGAGAAATAAAGAAGAACGTGTGCGTTCATTTTCAATTCAGAAGCCTAATTAAAGGCTAATCTATGGCACACAGCAGTTTTTAATGTCATTCACATTCACACAATACAAGCATGATACAAGGGAAAATTTTATCTTTAAAAAAGGGCAGTATTAATAGATTTACAGATTATTTTTGACTAAATCTTACATGAAGCTTCATTTATGAAGAACGGACTACTTCAGATTTAGCCATGTTGACTGTATTTGGTCTTGCATAAAAGGACTGTAACTTGTTGATTGCAAAACTTCTGAGGTCTTTGAACGGTTGTAAATGTGATACTCGCAGAGCTCTTACAGGGAAATGATTCTTAAACAGTTCTAGATAGCAGAGTTTTAGATACTGTAGTTGTATTGCCTTATAGATAGAGAGCTGTAACCGCTCTGCTTTCCTTTCCTGCCTTACACTGAAGCTGTCTTCGGAAAACAAGGTAAAGCACACCATATTCCTCATTCTCATGCCCACAGATTCGGTTACGTTATGTTGGAGGAGTCATCTCATCACTATTTCGTCTGCAGTGGCTTTATCGGTCTTCCAGCAGGGCGGTAGCTTCATGTGTGTGTTGCACAATGTTGCATGGCTAGTAGGGAAAGCTGCTGAAGGAAATGGCCCACACTTAAATCACTTCAGCTACCCGTCATCAGGAAGGTTTATGATCGAACGGAAAAACAGCTTCGCTCAACAAACTTCCTCTTTATGAATAATGCACAAGTTATGTGCGTCATTCAAACAATGTTAGAGTTTAGATACGGTTTAAGTACGGGATAGTGCAGAGATAATAGATCAAATTTGATAAATAATCATACAAAATTGTTTTATATTATATGTTATATTATATTATTATTGAGTATTTTAAATATCTTATTTTTCTTTCTTTCTTTCGTCATTTTTTAAATTTGTAATATTGACTTAGTGTTTGTTATATTTACATAATAAGATCTAAATCTGTCATATTTGATCATTTATATTGTATTATCTTTGAAATACCAATGGAGAGTGATGCCTCGTTTTCTTTTTTTATTTATAATTTATCATCAATGCAATTAAAGCTATTCCTTGCTTTTTTTTCTAATCATTTAATGCTTTCTTCTTTTTATTACACTATCTTAGTGTTTCTTAGACGTTTTGTCCCGATATAATATTTTTTGCAACATGTATTTATTTGTATAACATTTATGGAGCATCAGTGTCACACTTTGTTTTTGTAAATGAAAATATACAACAGCTATTTTCCAACAAATGGCAAAAAAATAAACCTAATGTTGTTTTCTTTGGTCAGGCTCACGCACTAGGCAGAGGTCGTGCGGTACGTCCCATCAAACTACATGTTTCTGATACTAACACTGGGTGACAAGAGTCTCTTTTCTGTAGTTCACAAGACATGATTTGTCTTTTTAATAATAGTTAAGGGGGTTGAAGGTATAAGTATTAGAGATATGTATGGGCTTCTATGTGTGCTTGAATCAGTGTGATCTTTAAGGTTGGGGCAGGACTAGTCCTGGGGCGCCGTGCATTGTTTTAGCACAGAGCATGAACATTTCCTAGAGCTGGGCGATAAATCGCATGCGTTTGTCATGCGCGTCTCGTCAGTAAAGCCGGTTCCGTGATTAGTAGTAAATCTCCATCACCTGTTTTCAGATGGAGCGGCATTTAATACACAGAGCCGTAGTTCACTGTCAAGCTACACAATATCGCGTTCATTATCGAAGGCGCATGATCATCGCGTTCGATATATTGCCCAGCCCTAATTTCTACTCATCCTTATATGCAAATTTCTCATACAAGACCTGACCTATAGAGGTGAAACTTGCACAACAACATAAACAGACAGTTTACCATCCCTCATTAATGAATATAATGTACAGCTCTGTCTCATTGCCATTGTGTTGTGGGTTTTCTTCGTCAAAAGATGTATTCATTATCTTGATCTAGCATGTAATGGTTTTTCCATCCCTCACTCCTGGGTGTGACAGCAAGGCATGTTTAAATATGCAGTGTATACTTCGGCATGTTTGTGAAAGGGATATGTTTGTTTCAGGAGGAGTTCTGCTACCCCATCGAGTGCCTGACTTTGACCGTAGAGGAGGTGATGCATATCAGACAGGTTCTTGTTAAAGCAGAGCTGGAGAAGTTCCAGCAGTATAAAGATGTCTATAATGCGCTAAAGAAAGGAAAGGTAAATGTGCTCTTCACATTCACGGCCCGCTCTACATATATAGCACTATATACATTAGCCCAAGCTTATGTTTGGGGATTGTCTTCTTGTTTGGAGCACACGATGCCTAAAAAAGCGGTCTATGTAGGCAGCTCACTAGGTTTTGAACATGCTTGGCGTGTGTATGCAAGTGTCTCATTGTGTAACCCTTCCTCTCAGCTTTGCTTCTCATGTCGGACGAGGAAGTTCTCGCTCTTCACCTGGTCCTACACCTGCCAGTTCTGTAAGAGGTGGGTGGAGATTTTCTTTTCAGACTTTATACATAGAAAATGAAGTGATGTTCAGTGGAATCATGTGTTTTCTTCTTTTCTTCTCGCAGGCCTGTTTGTTCACAGTGCTGTAAAAAGGTGAATGAACATTTTTTACCTTATGTTCACCAAGGTACAGTATCATTTATTTGATTAAAAATCCAGTAAAAATGATTACAATTTAAAATAAATGTTTGTATTTTAATCTGTTTTAAAATGTCATTTATTCCTGGGATGCAAAGCCGAGTTTTCAGCATCATTTCTCCAGTATTCAGTGTCACATGACCCTTCAGAAATCATTCAAATATGCTGATTTACCTTTTATCATTATTATCAATGTTGAAAACAGTGCTGCTTAATATTTCTGATGAATAGAAAGTTGAAATAAACAGCTTTTATTTGAAATAGAAATCATTTGTACCACTATAAACACTGACTTTTGATTAATATAATACATCCTTCCGTATTAAAAGTATTAATTTCTTTAAAAATAAATCTGATCGACCCCAAAACTTTTTCACTTTGCTAATGACCTCATATCCTCTCATCTCAGATGAAGTTGCCCTCCAAGCCCCATGCCAGCCTGCCCATCTCCTCTCTGGGTCCCAGCATCCTGCCCAAAAAGGAGTCTGCAGCATCAGCGGCGACAGAGAAGCCCTCCTCCACATCCAGCCACAAGCGCCACAGCCTTCAGCGCACAATGTCCAGGTGAGCTTCACACACGACGAGCGAGTATGTATCGTTTGTACCGGGATTCATAAGGGAGTTACAGAGGGTTTGAGAGCATTAAAACAAGCATTAACATTCACATTAAAATAAACGGTAACACTTTACAAGAAAATGTCATTTGTTGACATTAGTAATAATGTATTAACTAACATGAACAGTGAACAATGCCTTTATTACAGTATTTATTCATCTGTGTTGATGCTAGTAAATAAAAATAGTCGTTCATTATTAGTTCATGTTAGTTCACAGTGCATTAACTAATGTTAACAAGCACAACTCGTGATTTGAATAATGCATTAGTAAATGCTGAAATTAACATTGACTAAGATTAATAAATGCTGTAGAAGTCTTGTTCAATGTTAGTTCAGGTTAACAATGCAAATAAACAAATGGGACCGTTTGTGAGAACGTAGTGTTATTTTCACATTCACATAATTTCCAACATTTTTGCCGACAGAAGTCTACAGCATTTCACCAGAATGGCGTCTGAATAAAAGCTTGAATTTGAAATGTTAAAAGCTCAGTCATTTGAGCCAGTGTTATTGTACTATCATTGAGATGTATAGTAGCAATAACACTGGCTCAGAGATTGAGCTTTTAACATTTCAAATTATTTATTTTTGAATCAGTTTTTATTTGTGTGTTTTCTGTTTTCATTTACATTTTAGTAATTTTGTGTTTGTCATTTTTTGTAGTTTTTAAAAAGTATGTATTTTTTCTATATATTTTTTATTTTAGTTGAAGCTATTTTAGTAAATTAGAATAAACTAAAAAGATTGCTTTGGCAACTATTAAACAACATTATATTACAATATTTATTATCCAAATATTTATGAAACTTTTTTTAATTTCTATATTTAAATAAACTTTACTTTAAAATAATACAAAATATGTTGATCTTGTTTTAGTTTTAGTTAACTATAATAACCCTGGTGTGAATATGACATACATATTAGTATTATAACTTAAAAATAAAAAGTTTATATTTTCAAATATTAAATTTTTTACACTACAATTGTAATTCACAACGACAATGTTTCTGTCTTAATTTTTTATAATTAGAGATAAAACAAATATTATTATTATTATTATTGTATTGTATTGTACTGTATTATATTATATTATATATTAAATAGAATTGGGTACATAAAACACAAGAATATAATGTAAACACAACTAAAAAGAGGAATGAGGTCACTTTGAAGTTCAGATACAAAGTTAAATGTTTATCTTATCACAGTTTATATATGACAAAATAATCATCAAGTCATGCAGACCTTTATATGAATAACTTTAAAATAAAAACATGTTTTTAATAAAACCCTTACTAAAAAAGTTTTACGTGCATTACTTGTTTTTGACTTGAACCGTAAACATGTAATTGTGTCATTCAATTATTGAAATATTAACCTAAAATCAAATTGAGTTCTATAGGGTTCAGCTGACAAAACAGTCTGTGAACTCTTGATCTGTATGGTAATGTCTGCCAGGAAGATTATTTCTTGTTACGATTCCTCTCTCAGATCATCAAAGCACGGCGAGCGCTCATCCTCCAAAGACGAGCTGGAGCTGCCGGAGCAGTTCACAGAGGACTGGAGCAGCATGGAGGTCTGCGTGGACTGCAGGAAGTTCATCAACGACATCATCAGCAACAGCAGGCGCAACCTGACCACCAAACGTGCCCGTCCGCACTGCAGGACCCACTCCGTCTACATGTCCAGCACCAGTTCTTCCAACTACAAACCCTCAGAACGGACTATCAAAGAGGTTTAGGACCCGAAGTGTTTGGAACTGTCACGGTGTCACTGCCGATTATACTGTTCTCACCTGCCACGGAGGTGCCAGACGGCAATACGCTTATATTACATACTGTATGAAAAGTACGGCCACTTTTGTTAGCTTTGTAACGTTCCTTCAATACCTCTTCTTTTCCATTTAAAAAGTGCCAGAGGTGAAGGAATAAAGCCGTCCCTCTTTTCCAGCACGAGCCTTCTCAGGAAAAAGGTTTCTTCTGTGATTTAAAGCTTTGGAATGTAGTTTAACACGCTTTAAATTTACTTTGACCAGCTTTTCTCAAACGAATCTAAGTTGACAGAATGAAGTAACAGTGAGAAAAAAAGACATCGCAAAGGCACAAGGCCTGAATGTACATTTTTCAATGGAGCTCAATTGTATGTAAATAGTTGCTGAATGCTCAGCCTAAATGTAAATAGGCATCCAAACAGATTATTTCCCCCTTTTAGGAAGTACCAGTCGACTGCTGAAAGACCAAGAGACCACAACAATTCAAGATCAAGTCTTACCAAATGGTTTTCTTATTGTTTGTTAAATTGCTGCTGAGATTGTGACATGGTCCAAACGAATGCCGTTTTAGATCATTACAGAAAGTACGTACAGATGAATATATTTTTCCTGTCTGATGGCAGTGTTTTTGAGATTTTAGTCAAAGATGAGGGTCAAGAAGTGTTTTTAAGAGCGGATGCCGAAAGCTGAAGTGTTTCTTAAAGGAGTGATCGGCTGTGCCAAACTCTGAGCAATATGTGTCTTGGACCTGATGTACATAGTCAAAATCACATTTACCGGAGATGGTGACGGCACAAAGGGGGGAGCCAGTTCTCTCTTTTATATAGGAAGTGGCTTGTGTAGGATATGATTATGTACATGCTGTATATCCGAATCGCATCTGATCCACTTATCTATTAAAATAGGCTCTATTGTTATAAAGTTTATAATTATTATTTTATTTTTCTGTGTCAAATGTTGCTTTCTGTTCATGTTCACTCTACAACTAAAAATATTTTGTTATTTTTCAGCACATTTGTTTTGATGTCTTAAAACTTTGTAAATTAATTTATATATTAATGACCTGTTTTGTGCAATGAAACACCCCAGGGGACTTTAAATATGAAGGTACTGAAGTCATGTCAAGGTTTTTGGAAGGATTGTTCCTGTTTGTCCTTAAATTAAACACACACACACACACACACACACACACACTTATAGACATGCACTGCGATGGAATACAGGCCTGTTCTTTTGTTTTGTGCTAAACTGACTGTACTGCCTTCCTCTGAAGAATGATTGGTGTGCATGATGAAATCTAAAGATTTTTTTTAAATAAGAACGATATTGCCAATAAATAAAGCATCAAATTTGAGTATTTGAAATTGCATCTGAATTTATTACACATTCCTCATCAGAATTGCGTTGATATGACAGCCACGAATTGTGTGCTTACATTTATCTCATTATGAAGATGACATTACTAGGATGTATTAAAACATTTAAATGAGATAAAAGTCATACGTAATGACCCAGGCAATTTATCAAATTATGTGAGATGTATTTAAGCTAAAATAATGCAACTTTTCTACATATCTTGCCTTAATATGTAACCTTTAATAATAGCGTTTCACATGATGTTTTTTGTGAATCTTTAGGTTAGACCTGGTACCATGAATCGCACTGACTCCACGAGTTTACACAAGGGTTTAAGTACATGTGATTGGCTTTTAGCAGTATTCATTGCCAATAACTTGTCACACTTTCACACGCTCCATTGACTCAGGAATCAGCCAATCAGGATCAAGTCTGAGTTGACAGAGAAAGTTGATGATCAGCTTCATGGTACCAACACAGCCAGATTGGAGTGGTTAGGTTTTGTCAACTCAAAACTAATCCTGTAACCCTGAGTTTGTCCAGCCACCATCATGTATAGGCTCCAGGTTTAGGTTAGTGTCGTATTTCATTTAAAACAAGGTTTAGAAGTACAGTGAGTGGATTGAACTGTTGTTTAACAACAAATAGATTATTCAGATGACATAAATTGTGAGCTTTGACAATTACGTAATCTAGTACTTTGATACAGTGTGTCATTGTAAAGACCTTAGTCTATCCCTCATAATCTCGTTTTTATCCGCGTTAAATTCAACATGGCGTCTAACCCGAGGCCCGTTGCACGGATTCTGCGGTCTTTGGACGTTTGGGTAAAAACTAAACAAACAATAAAAATACAAGCTACATTTTTTTACTTATGATTTTGACGTTTGACTGTCCAAATAGACGTGAATGCTTGTCCCAAACTAGTGAGAAAGAGACAGGACTGCAATTCTCCGCTAGAGAGCAGAAAAACATCACTTTCAACAGCTGACTAAAACTTTTTTAACCATTTCTTAAACGGTTATGTATTATAGGCTACATCGTTCTGTAATGATACTAAATATCGTTTTAGTAATTAAAAATCTATCTCTCTCTAAATTCTCTCCCCTGCTAAAAAAAAGCCCAATAGAATCCATCACAGAAATTCCAATGGTTTCCATTAAAATACCATTATGAACCATTAGCTTTTTCCAGTAAAACCAGTGTGTTGTTCATTTCCAGTGTGTTTTGGGCATTTTTCCAATATGATTTAACATCCCACCAATAGAATCCATCACATACCAGTAGACACCATTATAGTTTCCATTAAAACCAATACAATTCCCATTATAACCATTAAATCCATTACATTTTCTATTGTGTTTTTTTTCAGCAGGGTGCTACTGTTTTTTTCAGCAGGGTCTAAATCTAAATAAATCTCAATTTTGAACAAAATAATGATTAGCAGTGCATGTTTTTTTCTGCACATGTTGTGTGGTAAACACAACTGTAGAGGGCAACAGACCCCTTTCTAAATGTGACAAACTGCTTCATTGCACACTTTGACCCTGCTTGTGGCTTTTTTGTCCATTACATGAGCACAACATGGTGGCTATTTTAAAATGTTTGTGAAAATGTTATTACAAATATTAGTTTGTTTGTAAAATACAGATTTTGTGATATATTTGTTCTTTCGTTTCAGATATGCATAGCAATACTCATGACATTCAGATCAGAAATACAATTGCACAACAACGTAATATGTCCAAAACACAGCACATAAGTACTTAAAGTCTCAATATTTTACTTTAGATGTTTCTACTTCAAATAAAAAAAACACCACTTATCAATACACTTCTTAAGACTTGTTTCAAAAGGCCTAATTACATAGATCATGCTGATTTATTTGCAAACAAACACATCCCCGCTGAGGTGCAGCTGAAATGGTCTTAATGGGTTTGAGTCTATGAGAGTGGACTGTATACTGAGATAATAGTGGCAAAACAAGCCTGTCCTGCAGTCTGATTGGTGGTTCCCTTGACAACAGTTGTCAAGGGCTAGCTAAGCTTGAGGTGTGTGCTTTCTATCTAAAAGCTTGGGGCTAAAGTTAGTGGTGAGTTGTAGCTCCAGACCAGCTGTGCTTCCGCCTCTCCTGCGGTCAGCCCCTTTGTTATGCTCCGTATGTAGCTGTTTACTTCTTGTTGTGTCCTCTAAATGACAAAGTGCAGTGAAAACTAAGCTGGATCGATCCGTTTTAGAAATGAATAGCTGAGAAACCCTTCAAAATGTCTTGCATTCATTCAGTAGTGCAATTCAATAGAAAACCAGAGATGTCTTATATACCTCATTTTTGGTTTAATCATAACAGGTGAGGTCACCAGGCACAAAGTAAACCGTTTCCAAGCAGCATTAAATACTAGGAGGCAATGGACATCTTGGCTGAATCTCTATCCACTGGTCCTTTGTATCTTAAAGGATGTCTAGGCCCTTAAAGCTCATATTTTATTTGATAATGGAGTTTGTGGACAAAACAACCTCTTCAAACCTAATCACTGCACTTTGAGATCAACATAATGCAGCAAACACAAATCATTGCAAACAAGCAGTCCGTGTTCTTTCAGAAGTCATGCTTTCATTTTTATCATCAAAGCTTTTTTGCTACAAAGAGGAAATAAAATACATGGCCAAAAGTATGCGGACACCACAATTCATTCATTCACCATGTGTTTGTGTACACTTTTTTCCCTATTTATTATGTTTGATGATCTTAGTTTTCTTAAAATATTAATTGTCTTTATGCCTTTTGCAAGACATTCGTGCTCTTCATCTTCAGAAAGATATTTCTTGCACGAGGACTGTGAATTGCTCGGGGTTTTTCATTTAGCCTATAAGAACTGACAACAAACCGGTCTGAGATTGATACCAGCTATCTAAAAAAATATAATAATGGGAAATAAAACAAGCACTTTCTTTGAAAAACTCAAACCTGTTTATTATTATATAATGTTTATTTTACAGAAATTTTACTGATATGTCATATAATTTGGAACACAGTGTGTACATGTATGCATGTATATATGAATATATTGATTGTAATCCTAATCATATAGCATAGTCACCTAGTTCATTTTGTCATTTGTTTTATTACAAATATAGACCTTTTTGTCATCAGACAAAACATTTAATAAATAAAATAAATCAAGCAATATATTCTGGTCATGGAAAAGACTCAGAAGGTAATTATCAACTAGCAGCTTCAGGTAAAAAAGAATCATCATTTAAATATAGTTCGGTTCAGTATTCAGTTTGAATCAGTGTGTGAAAATGACATATACTGCCCTGTTAATAACCCTGTTAGTGTTATGGAGCAATTTTTCACAGATTTTGTATTTCTGCAATAATTAATCCAGGAATTCGTTTTTTTAAATATATAGTAATCGACAAGTGGATCAAAAAAATTAATCAAAGCTGTCCTATAAGATAAGAACGCATATTGATTTTAACTTTGATGAAAGGTTTTGATCCACTTCAAATGTTGACTAATGTATTTGTAATTGTGTTTTTTTTAAATAATTTTTTATATATGATAAAAATGAATGACTAAACTGTGTTAATATGGCCTTCACGATACAAAACTAAGCACTGCTGCAAGGGGCTTTCTAAAGTTGGAAAGTTAATTGTTGAAACATGGTAGTTTATTGTTCTCAAGCAGGACCTAGAGGACCCAGTGCTTTTGAACCCTGGTCCTGATTATTGCTAGAAGGGATAGAGCTGTGGCAGAAAGTAAGAATAAAATAATGTGCTACATATTAGATTGTGTTTCATTAACTTCTATACCTACCCCTTACGATAATATACAAATACAGTAGTTATTGTTGTTCCACTTTGACAAAAATTACACAATATTAATGTGCGCATGCCCCGTAGCACCAGCTGTATCCCATCTAGCCTTAAGCCCTGGTCCTGGAGAGCCACCGCTTTGTCGATATTGTCTCACTCATTAAACACACCTGATTCAGATCAGCAGCTCATTAGGCGAAAGCTCCATGAATTCAGCTGACCGTGTCAAATAAGGGAGACATTCAAATTGTGTAGAGCAGAATTGAAAACCAATGACCCAGGCAAACCTCCAGAGGGCCAACAATAAGTCTTAAACTTATTTATATTTAATTACGTTAACTTGCTAAAATGCTAAGAGGTGGTTCTCAGCTTAGGAGGGTCTTCGAATGCTGTCTCAAACAAAGGGGGGCCTTGGCATCAAAAAGGTTGAGAACCACTGCTGTTTTTTATGTATTTATTTTTTTATTTTGCTGATGTAGCAATTGGAAATCCAAAAAGCATATTTGATTTTAATATAATCACCCTTGTGCATCTATAAAAGCTTACCCCAGTTAATTTCCACGTTCCAAACCCCCCAATGGGTTCATTGTCGTGCTGGAACAGAAAAGAGCCCCATATTGAAAATGTTCATCTCAGCAGAGTGCATGGCTGTATGCTTGATTTTATGCATCTGTTAGATAAGTGTATAGCAGAAATAGTAAACCATGTTAATTAGAAGCAGGTGTCCACATACTTTTAGCGTGCATGGTACATCAAGCATTTCATGATCCATTAGGTTCGTTTTTGGCCTTCGTTAATTACACAGAACTGACCACACACCACAGCTCTCAGGGAATGTTCTCTTCACTTCACCAATTACTTCATCAAACAGTCATGTCCTTATGCTTGTAGATTTTACACTGGCTAAAAAGATGATCATATCTCCTGGATTCCAATTAAATTCATGCTAACAAGACACTATTGACTAAAATTTGGCTGCTCAAGCCGTTCTGAGAGAAGGAGATCATGATGAGAAACATCTGTCTGAAGATTTTCGGGTCACAGTTTTGCAGGGACAGCTGTACATTGCATAAGTCTGCCGTTTTGCTTTGAGATTCACCGTGACACTTGCAATTGCCAGCTCAAATCTCTTGATTAAAGACGGCACATATGCTGGCGAGCACCAGCAGCATATCAAAGCCACAGCTGAGATGTACTCAACCCACAAACGAATGCAACCTTCCTCAGATGGTTTCCAGTCTCAGCTCTGGCCCCATATTTCACATTTCCCTTAATGAGCAGGGAAGCGAACGGGACGCCCAAGCAGAGATGTTGCGGTCTCTGAGCAGTCATGGTGGGTTGGGGCGGTTGGAGACGCAGATCAGCGACAGTGAACCGTGATCAAACAGTTTGTACGGTAACGATCCTTTAGAAGTCCACATGTCTGTTTTAGGGTCGTAGCACTCAAAGCAGTCTGAGTCTTCGATAACATCAAGACCGTTGAGGAAACGTCCACCGGTCACATAGAGTTTGTTATTGATGACTGTGGCCGCATGGTGCATCCTTCTCTCCTTCATGTTGGTGCACTTTACAAATTTATTAGCTTTGGTGTCATAGGCAATCACTCTTCTCGTGTATCCTAAAAATAAAAAGCAGTTTAATTAATGTTTCAACTTCTTTCAACGATTTATGATCAGATTAGCTTTGAGGTTTTTATGTCTATTTTTTTTTTACTTGTTTACTTGTTCATGACATTTAGAGTTGTAAGTAAAAAAAATACATTTATGTAATAATTTCATGAATTAAATGTAGTTTTTAAACATCATCATTATTTATCATAATATCACCATTCAATCTGAAATCATAGTCTATTCAACTGACCCTTCACAGGGAGCTTGATTGACAGGAGATCTGACCATTCATAACGCAGAATTTGCCATTTTTGTCCGGCAAACACATTAGACAGGAGAGTAGATTAACTTTGGTGGACTTTAACTTGAAAAATGGTGTGTATTGAGTCTCCACAGTTAAAATATAATACCTTCTGATGTTCATTCACGTTTATTTCATGCTTTAAGTAAATATGAAAAGATTATTGGCTCACATGCTGCTTGAACTGAGGTGCTACAGTGATCTGTCAGAACACATTAAAGAGCCATAAAATGGTATTCATTGATTGAACTTATTACAAAATGACAAAATGTAAAAGCTGAGACTTTGTTTCATACCAAAAGTTACATGCTCTTTCTTGTCTGTCGGCACATTTTCAATGTTCTCTTTGCTCCGCAATGTATTTTTCACTGCGAGAGTGGCATGACTTGTCGGACATATCAACAGTAACTAAGGGGGGTGGGTCATTGCGAAGGGTCAATTAACTGACTAAATTCAATCAGCGGTTCTCTACCAGGAATCCAGTACCCACTAGGGGGCATCAACAAACTTCCAAGGCATGACTTAAAATGATTTTTAAAAGACCTCCCCCCCCCAAAAAAAAAACATTATCCAAAACAACTAAAAATCAAGGTATTTCCTATTTTTTAATTCACCCACTCAACAACTGCTTTTTATTTGAAGAACCATAGTCCCATAGTTTTAAATATCAGATTGTCCATATTCTTTCTTACAGTTTAACCCACCTCCAACAATATAAATCTTGTCTTCTATCACAGCAGCAGGTGCGCAGACGTTCTTCACTGTCCTGGTTTCCAGTCTAGACCACAAGTTGCGGGAGATGTGATAAACCTTGGGGAGACAAAATGCATTTGTCATGTGGGATCACACCTTGAGTGAAGCACAGATTATATTCTCTGAACGACTTTTGTTACCTGCATTTGCCTCACTGGATTCTGCAAGGCATCCTCGCCTCCAAACACGTAAATCCTCTGATCGTTGGCTGCGACTGCAGGGTGTAGGACTGCTGTGGGCATCGGCGCCATGGCCTCCCATTGATTGAACATGCTGTTGTAGCGCTCCACCGTATTTGAGATCTGTTTATCCTGCCCTATTCCGCCAAAAGCAAAGATGAAATGTAGGTAGGAGACGCACTGATGGGCGTAACGTGGCTCCAGCATGGGCTCGGCTGTCCTCCACTGGTTGGTCTTCAATGAGAGAGTATAAACTGTGGCGCTAACCGCACTGTCTCCAGATACCAGACTAAGACTGAGGCCACCGACCACGTACAGAATGCTGTGAATACACACGTACGCCGCCTTGTAGAGTCGCAGAGGTAGTTTGGCGAGCCACTGCCACCGTTGTGTCCGTTCGTCGTAGAGAAGCGCCTCTCGAGACGTTTGTTCGTTGTTCTTGCGACCTCCAACCACTACCAGAGTCTCCCGGCACGTGTAGCGACGCGGTGAGGTCCAAAGAGGTTTCAGCTCTTGAGTGCATTTGGCGCTTACGGAAAACATCAGACGTCGCACAGACTCAATGATCTCGGTGCATAGCGTAGACGACTGTACGAGCGGATCATTGGCTATAAACTGGAAGAGGTACGTTGGATGGATGTACCTCAACCGGACCTTCTTAAAGAGGTCATGAATGGCTCCTCGCCGGGAAAAGGGGTCATGGTGGATCCAAGCAAGTAATGTCTCGAAAACCTGCTCTTCTTCCGCACACAGTCGGTCGTCTTCCAGGTAGCACATTAGCTCAGGAAGGGAAAGTTCGCAGAAGTCCTCAGAAGCAGCTACATCTGAGAAACACCGCACAGCCATTTCTTTGGCTCTCTCCTTAAGGCTTTCACAGTGAAGGATCTCTGAGAGCCGGATCATGCTTAGGCAGTTTTCCGGATTGAGCTGTTCCTGTAGAAAGTTGGAGCAAGCCTCGAAGAGCCTGCCGTAATGCAGCATGGAGGCTGCCTGCATCAGGGGCAGCACCAGCTCCATGGTGATGGTGATGGTACCAGTATAGATGTAATCCACAACACATTCAATGACCTCTGATGCAATGCCTTTCAGGTCCACTCTAGCCTGGCTGCTCTCCCGGAAGTTGCTGCAGAACATGGCTCGGAAGTATGGGCTGCTGGAAACCAAGACATTCCTGTGGCATGGGATCTCCTTGTCTTCGGTGCACAAGATCACATCGGTGAAGATCTGCTCCTGTCTCAGTATGTTCAACTGAAACAGGAGGTGAGCGGGGAGCTCTTGGTCCTTGAATGGAAAGATCTCCGTTGATGTACTAGCCATGCTGCAAAAGAAAAGGATTGAGAGTTTACTGGCAAATTACAGTTGAGTCACAGTGAGTAAGAAGTTACAGTTTGCTGATGTCATGGCCAACCTTTCCTCCCTTTCCTCGCTCCCTCTCTCTATTTTATCACCCCTGATATTTAGCACCAGGCCAAAAAGTTCTATTTCAGTGTCCCTTAAATCATTTTAATGGTTCCATGTGCAGAGCTTGGCTACATTTCCCTATCAAAGCTAAGTTTATCAACACCGTTGTATCACTTGTCAGCTATTTCTAAACCCCTCGGTAGGTTTGCCCTTGACAGCCTAACCATTTAGACGAGGACATTTCATTGGGCTATTATCAATGCTAAGTCGTCTAATCACCCCAGAGACAGCTACTGATTTTATTTCACTACAGATCACATGGGCCGGTCTGACGTCTATTTTGGGATGCTAATTGTTTTTTTCTTATTATTAAACACCATTCTGAGACACCACAACAAGGCTAAAAGTATTCCCCAAAGATAAAAGATACCATATCATATTTCAGTGGCACTTATTTAAAATAGACAGCAAACTCTTAAACTCTAATGCCAGTAACAACAACTGGCGTACAAAAATCTTAATAAATAAGAATTTCACTATCTTGACTCTGTATTTTTGCTAGATCATAACATGTAACTGCTTGGTAGTATTATTAAAAACTTGCATTGCATTACCAGGAAAATTCAGAAAAGGTTTTTTTTTTAAAGTAAATGCTCTATCAGATTTCACAATATATGCAATAAAGCATTTCTTCAATTAAATCTTGTTTCATAAATTTTTTTAAGTAGCTCTTGAACTCACCTGTTTGTTCTTTACACTCAAGTTGACGAGTCTGAATGGAATCAGGCACAGTTCAGCAGGATAAAAGCAAATACATTTCTCCAAGATTTCTCTCTCAAAGACGACAGAGTCAAAAGTGGCATGGAGAAAGACACGAGGTTTCAAGTTTGGAGTTTGCCATGAGGTCGCTGTGTACATTCCAGTTACCTAGAATAGTCTGAAGGGCTGCTATCGTCCAGGGCTCACATGTGACCCTCCCCTTGTTTGTTCCCACAGTGGTAGGCCATGCACCATGCATTTTGTGTGTTTTCTATGGCAGTGACAGAGAACCCAGCTTATCCGGAGGGCAGAGGAAGGGGTTGAGGGCTAGTGTACACCCCTTGGCAGGCTTGTGTAAACCCAGGAAGCTGGTAAATATAGTGCAGTGCTGATGGCTAGGATGAGTACGGTGAACAGCTGAACTGTTAGGACTGGTTACCTTGGTTTGCCTCTTGCTTGAGAAAATAAGGAAAAAAAAACTAAACAGACTGCTATTTATCTGCCACCTATGAATTTGCACATTCACTTTTCAGAATTTTAAACATTTTGTTTTTTCAAATCAAGCTCAAAGTTTTTTACTTTTCAATTGATCTAGTTTCACACGCTTTATGTTACCTAGAGACAGAGAAACAGATATTTTTTATATATTTCCGTCAGTGTCCTATAGAGAAAGATTAGAAATTAATTGTTATTTGTAAGTATAATAATGTATGCAATCAACATAAAAAGGGCGGCAAAAGCATGCAAATGAAATAAAAAGAGACCATATCAGATGAACTGAACTCTAGATACTGGTACATAGAATTCATACAGCCCTATCATCAGCTGCATGCTGGGAGAAGATGAATTACTGTTGTGTTTAAATTGCTGGAGAGGGAAAGATAAACAAACATATTCTGGGCAGGTTATATGACAGTCCCAGAATACCATGGAGTCTGGAATGTCAGCAAGGGAGCATCATCTTTCTTTAGTAATGTCACCTGTTCCCTTTGATGTACACAGCTGTGTTTGCTTTGCCTACTGCACTGCTTTCCTGCCTAGCGGCTTGTAGTAGGTGTGGTGAAAGCATTGATCTTAACACAAACGAGATATTTGTATGAAAAACTTGATAGTGATACAGTAGTTTTATTTCATTTGGAACATGAGCTGTCAATGTCAAAATACTTAGAAACATTAAAATTAACAGGATATATTTTATATGTAAATTTAAAAATGTGTTTCCTTTGCCTTATTTATGAAATACAATATTTTCCAGGTAAAAGCCAGGATCTTTTCCAGTCTATATCATCAACCAAGGACCTCCAGTAGAACTTTCCTCTTGGAGAAATTTTCTTTTTAAATTGAAAAATTTGGCGCACATGCCTATTATTACATTTCTTATCTAACAGATCAACACCTTCCAAAAGCAAAGTAGACCGAGTAACAACTGAACTCCTTGGATTAAATAAAGAGTGACATTTAACAAGGTGAATTAATCCAGGTGAAATAGCTTTAATCACTTTATTAAATTCTTTTGGAGGAGTCGGGAAACTATGGTAGCTCATAAATTGCTCATAAGAGAGAATATTTCCTGAGTCATCAAATAAGCAAAGGATACAGTTAATATTATTTTGAAACCACCTGGGGAAAAATAATGATTTATTTCTGATGGTAATATCCCTGTTATTCCATAAACATGTTCTATGGGGTGAAAAACTGTGAACATAGCAAAGTTTCCAAGCAAGGAGACACTGCTGATGAAATTTGGACAAAGCTATAGGTAGCTTAGAGGGTAGATAGTTACATTTCAAAATGAAGGAAAGGCTACCAATTTTATCAAAAATATGGTTGGGGATAAAATACCAAATGGATTTAGAATTAGCTAGACATCTTTTAAGCCAATTAATTAAAAAAAATAATTATTGTGTCAGAATTTTTTTTTATATACCCCCCATCTGCTCTACTATTGAAAGCACTTCCTATTTGAATTTATGAGGTTTCTTTTTCCATTCAAATTTTAAGAAAATATTATTAATTTCTTTGGCCACTTTATTCTCAACTATTAAAGATAGAGATGGCTATAAAAAATGAGAAAGACCCTCAGCCTTGGACAATATAACTGTACCCTACAAAGATAGGTAATGTTGCAGCCAGGAATTAAGAATATTTTTGGACTTGACGATCCTGGACGAAAAGTTCAAGGGCTGTCTTGCTAGAAGATTTTTGGAGATACAAATGCCTAAATATTTACCTGTGGATTTAATTTGAATATTTAATATGGAGTCATTATTCAAATCAATGTCACATTTTGAGACATTCAGCTTTAGACCAGAAGTCTAGAGCCGTTGACGCTTGCGATTCCTCCTTTAGAAACAATGTGGTGTCGTCCACCAATTGTGAAATATTAATTTCCCTCCCTAAAACAGAATTCCTTCTAATTCTTGATTTTGAACAATACTTAGGGATAATATCTCTGTAACTAATAAAAATTAAAAAGGAGAAATTGGGCAGCCCTGCCTAACACCACACAGTATATCAAATCTATTAGAGGTATTAAAATGTATAACAACAGAGCTATTGATTCCATTATAAAACATAGCAATAGTGTCAACAAAGGCATCCCCAAATCCAAACAACTTTAGAGATTTTAAAAGAAACTGGTGCTCAATCGTGTCAAAGGCTTTATAAAAATCGAGAAAAAGAATAAGACTATTTGAGTGCACAGAATCAGCATAATCAAGCAAATCCAAAACTAATCTTATATTATTGGATATATGACGGCCCTTTAAAAAACCAGACTGAGTTTCAGAAACAACACAATCAAGATTTGTTTTACATCTATTGGCATACACCAAAGCCAGGACATTATAATCTACAGTTAAGAGCGTAATGGGGGGCCAATTATCAATTGAAAGAATATCTTTATTAGCTTCAGGGATAATATCAATTATACCTTGTTTCATGATCACTGTCATCTCTTTTTGAATGATGCATTCTTAATGCAATTTTATTAAAGGGTTTTTTATAGTATCCCACAAGTGAGTGTAAAATTCAACAGAAAGGCCGTTTCCTTTTTTCATTTTCTTCTTCACATTTCAACTCAGACTCATAATATGATTCATAATCATCATTAATAGCAGGGATACAACACTGTATTTTATCAAGAGAGCTATCACAACTATTGGCATCACATTTAGAAGAGTAAAGGAAAAAAAATGTGTAACGAAATTATAAATCTGAACTAGATCTTTACAAACTGCTCCATCAATATTAAGAGCTGAGAGAGGTTGTCTCTTTCCATTTCTCTTTTCAAGCACAAAGAAATAGCTAGAGTTCCTTTCGCCTTCTTCTAGCCATTTGGCTCTGGATCTAATAAATGCTCCTTTGGCTAACTCTAAATAAAGTGCATTAATTTGAAAATGTATCTTATCCAACTCTAATTCTTCTTCTTCTTCCATCACTACTGTTCTGCACTTGACACGAATCCTCTTTCGTCACGCGCTGAGCGGAAGTGACGTACATAGCCAGAAGCGTGACGAAGGCTGGCTTAAAAATACAACAAGGAAGTGGACGTTTACTGTCAAGGATAAAATAACATTCATAAACGAGACATTTAATTACCTATCGTTGTCGTATCACTGAATAAGTACCGGGAGGGTATAGTCATCTCGGACTTACCCGAAAGCCCGTGAGTAACGTTATCTGTTTGAATAAGCGTGGAGCTCGAGTCCAGCAATGAACACGGACGTAGAATTTCACATCAGGCAGAATTACCCGTGGACCAAACTGCCAGCTAATGTCAAACAGGTACAGTAACACCGCACACGCTTTCATCACACACAAGCACCATCCGACACGACTTTCCCATCACTGCCTGCCCTGCATCCTGCATAATAATATTTCACAGCATCAGCATGATTTCCAGAGATTCTGTCATTCATCTCATTCATCCAGTTATCGGTACACACACACACACACACGCACACACTCTCTCACACACACACACACACACACACACACACACACACACACACACACACACACACACACACACACACACACACACACACACACACACACACACACACACACACACACACACACACACACACACACACCACACACCACACACACACACACACACACACACACACACACACACACACACACACACACACACACTCACACGCTCTCACACTCACACACAAACACACACACACACACACTCTCTCACACACACACACACACACACACTCACACACATGTCATTACACACACACACACACACACACACCTCACACACACCACACACACACACACACACACACACACACACACACACACACACACACACACACACACACACACACACACACTATCATCATCATCATCATGATACTGTCATCAGATTCCAATGCATGAGACCTGCAGATCAATAGATATAATATAAAAAACTGTAGGAATTGCATTTATTAAAATATAAATGATTAATTGCATTAGTTGTGTTTGTGTCGACATTGTATCAGATGTTTCTTCTAAAATTCCTTTGGAGACGGTAATCCTCTGATGCATGAGTTATTACAAATTATATCTTAAATATGATTAAATATTTATATCTTAGACTTTTACCTACATTGGTTTCTTTTAAAATACATTTGAGGCTGCATTGATCTAACAAAGTAGCTCTCGTTCTTTTCTGTGATGTTTGTTTGAATTGCTTATTTATTTATTACTCTTGTTCTTTCTGTGATGTTGGTATCATTTTTATTAGTTGTGATTGTAAAGCACATCGGTCAGCCTTGATAAATAAATTAAACAAACAAACATTTAAAGCATGTGGGGATAAAATATTGTAATGTTTTTTAATGCTTTGAAATAATATGTACAATATATTGCACTGAATAATATATTTTTCAAATAATGTTTAGTTTTTATTGAATAATATTATAGAATAGTTCATGTTTTTTTTTTGCATTGAACAGAATGTAAATTATTATTTTTGTATTTATTTATTGTTTTATAATTGTTTATTAATATTTAGGATTGATTTGTTTTTTTATTTATTCTAAAACATTTTGAGAGTTATTTGTCCTCTGCAATATAGAATAGAAGAAGTATGCGGAGAGAAACCATGCATCAAAGGGTTAAAAGGAGAATAAATGAGACAAATGCAGTAGAAATAAATGTGGATTACATAGAAATTGTGGCTTTGAAAAAATTGATACAATTTAGATTTTTTTTTTTTTTTGAAGGAAATTATTTTTGACATTTGATATAATTTTTCTTTCACATTAAAATCAGTCACATTAAAAACACGGTCAATTTCACATTCTCATAAATAATCCCATGCATTATGTGTTTGCATTGTGTAACTAAATCCATTGGAATGAAATATTTGTGCACTTTCATTTCTGTCAGAAATGTTTTGCAGTGTTTCAATTGTCATCTTGCTTTGTTCACAGAGCCTGGGAAACTCACAGCATGAATATGACAAGCAGGTTCTTCTGTACAGTATCCGAAACCAGCTTCGCTTCCGCAATAACCTAGGTAAGCATTAGATGAACGGAGAAAATCCATTGTTTTTCTCTCCCATAACTCCTATTTTTCATTCTGACATAGTTCCAAACCATTTGTGTTTCTCACTCCACTCTGGCCAGACCAACAAGCTCATTGGCTACGTTTACATGCAAACAAATAATCCGTTTGTAATCGGATTGACGGCTCAAACGGGCTGAAAAGGCTTCATGTAAACACCTTAATCGATCCGATTGAGCTCGTTTATTCATTTTCTTATACGATTGAGCGTGCATGTAAACACTCGATTGGATTGAAAACCGAAACTGAAAGGACTGCGCGTGTGCAATGACGCAGAAATAGTGTAATGACGTATGACGCGCACCATGAGCGGTTCTTCATTCTGAATAAAGTGTTGTATAAATGCGTGTCCTGTCATTATAAAACGCTCCATTCACTCGGCAACTGTTAAGTGGAGCAGGACAACCTCCCACCAGTCCTTGTCTCGGATTCTCAAGCAACCCGTTTTGGGCGCCGGGAGGGGCATTTTTCTGCGTGATAAATCTGAGCAGCACGACACAGCGGTATATATGTATATTTATCCAGAAATGGAAAATATTAATTCTGCTGTTAAAAACAAATAAAGAAACAGTGCAGGAGAGTGGTTATTATGTGCAAACAGTGAGAAACTATATTTGTGCAGTGTACGCATGTCAGAAAAACATCAATTCCGATTTGAAGCTTGTGACACATAAACGCGATCACTTTATTTTTAGCGTTCATGTAAACACTACATTCAGATTCATCAATCGGAATGAATTCAGTCCGATTGAACCACAAATTGTGCATGTAAACGTAGCTCCTGTCAGCAGATGTAATTACATTGAAATAATGAGCCTGTCAAAAACCTCTTCTCTAACAGTCAGGCATGTGAAGAAGGACGAACGCAAGTATTATGAAGAGCTGTTGAAGTACAGCCGGGAGCATCTGATGCTCTACCCCTACCACCTGTCTGACATCATGGTCAAGGGTCTGCGGGTCACCCCCTTCTCCTACTACATCAGCATCATGGAGGTACGAACTATTTGAATAACAATTACTGTAATCGCTTTTATTTATTTTTTTCAGATTTTAATTGTAAAGAGAGTGTAATGAGGAGAATAGGAAGTTTACTCATTTCATTTTCTCAAACCGTATTATTTTGTCTACACTTATTACTGATTCTGTGAAAACAGTTGCAGCCTTTGGTAGACATGGGCTGGCATCCAAACGTTCTGTGTTTTACTGATCTAGTTCGCAAGGGTTTTTCTTCCTTTAATGATAGTCAATAGAGAAGTATTAACTCATAAGCTCATTACAGTACAAGTTCTGCATTCTGATAATGCTTCAGACAGGTATGTTTGCTAGACGCTAGTGTTTTGTTTGCGCATATAATGAAGGGTTACTGTAAATGACTCATGCAGAGTGTCAGCTTAACATATTTTATCGTATATAACAACAGCGTCTGCTTTCTGTCTGTGTGACTTCTGGTGTCACTTATGCAAATTCATTTACCGGTGTTCTTAGTACGTTTTTAAATGATGCAGTCTGTAAGCAAGCATTCAAAGGGAAAGTTCACTATCATCATGTTCTTACTCACGTTATTCCAAACTTGAATATGTTTTTCTTTTTTCTGAGAAAGGAGAAGTTTTCATGCTCTCTTCCATGAAATGAATGTGTATGAGAACCAGGATGCCAAACACAAAAACACAATAAAAGCCTCCAACAAGTAGTTAATTGCTAATTGAAAAATCAGTCATCATTCACTTAATAGCAAAATAGCAGCATGGACATTCTGCTGTAAACATATCTTTTTGTTTTCCATCAAGAAAAGAAGGTCATATGGGTTTTGAAAGACATGAGGAAGAGTAAATGACGACAGAATCATAACTCTTAGCTGAAACGATTGTTTCATTGGACTTCAGTTGTTTGCAAGTGCATGACCCAATCTCTTTCCCCTTCATTCAGGACATCATGAACTGTGAGAAGAGTTATGATTCCCTGCCCAACTTCACTGCTGCTGACTGTAAGTTGTTTTCTCTCTGTCAGAGCTGGGAATCATTATTTGTTGCGGTTGCTGACTGCTCATGCACAATAACGAGGCCACGAGCCACTAGAGACGAATGTACATTGCTCACTCAGAATGAAGTGGCACAGAATTACTCTGACTAATAGTGAATGTAAACATTTTAATGAATGTACTTTGCTAATTCTTCAGAAGAATTATGGCGTTGCTTTCTTGATGCTTTAAATGTTCCATATACCACAAAAAGACGCTTTTAATGCGGCTCAGATGTGGCATACATGGATTTAATAAATGATTAGTGAAATAATATTTAGAAAATGTGAAATATATGAATATACAGAAACATGGGTAGCATTTTATAATAGGGTTTCATGTCTTAACATTAGTTAATGCATGAGGTTGATTAGCTTAATATTGTAACTTAAATGTTAAAAATGTATTAGTATTATGTAGAAATTCTCAAAAAATAAATGTTCATTGTTAATTATGATACCTAATACATTAATTGATGTTAATGAATTGAATATTATTGTGAAGTGTAAACAAAGTGAAATAGTTGGTGAAAATGGCACAGTATAAAAATGAAATATGAAGATTGATTATAAAAATGTATTCACGACAGTGGTAAAGTTACATTAAATGGTGACATTAAAATGACAGGAATGCTGTTTTAAAGAGTTGCTGAGCGTGTAAAATACTGTATAAATAGACATTGACATAAAATGTATTCGGACTTTGGACTCTGGCATTTCGTGGATAGTTGGATTATTCATTTGTGCAAATGAGTTTTGCGATCACTACGAAGGAGCAACATAATAGTGTTCAAGCACCTGACAACATAACAAACCATCACACATTATTTTGTGGAAAAATGTTGAATTCGATTTTTAGAGTATCATTGCATTTTACGAGCCCCTTATATTTTCCTCATATGTCTTGTCATTATTCAGCTGAAAGAAATGTGCTGGCGTTTCTTCGACTAATTGATGTCAACACTCTTATGTGAATTACAGGCAAAGATTAAAGTGAATTGTGTAAGGCTGTACAGTCATACATATATTTGTGCCCCAAAGCATCTACAAAACCATTGGCATAGTAGCACATCATTAAACTATGTTATGAAACAAATCATTTGTAATTGGCCCATAATAGCTGGCTGTACATGCTCAGAGATCTCACAGAACATGGTCTTTGGGTTGGGTAGACAGAGGTAGCCAGCAGGCTATGCATGGCTTTCTCGCTCTAATCTCTTTGTCTGAAGTGAAGCTGCACTCCTGCCCTTCACAGCTCACCCCACAGCCTTTGGCATCAGGCCTGGCACGTCGCTGTCAGGCCTGGCCTTCTCTAATGATCCCAGACCCCTGTGCCTTTATGCATGGTGAGGGACAGGCTGCCGAGGCCACAGGAAGGCAGGAGCTGGGGCATAGAGGAATATGTAAAAGTCACGAGGTTCCTCCAAACACTAAAGGACATCTATGATTTCCTACCATTTGCCTGTATAAGTGGTCAGCTTTCAATAGAGGTGAAAACTGGGTCCAAAATGTTTTGTGAACCTCAAACGACATTTGGAGATATTCGAAGACGCATGTAAGCCACATTGCATAAGTGTTTGTAATGCTGCCTGGTCATTTGTAAATTATCCATTGTACTTTAAATGCACATACATGTACATCCAAAGTTTAAATAATGATTCTGCTCAAAATTACATTTTTATTCATTTCAGTTCACATTTATTCATATAGCGCTTTTTTATGAGATATATTGTTTTAAAGCAGCTTTACAAGAGATGCATGTTTCTTCATTACAATTAAGAGTAAATTGTTATCAGAGCTGACTGTCAAAGTAATGTCCATATGGCAGAAATGTACAGTTCTAGTATAATAAAAATCATGCAGTTAATGACGCATTCAAGCAGAAGCAAAGAACATGATTAAGGTAATGATTACATGTTGTGATCATAATGATTACTATGAAAGGATAATTTGTGATTTAAAAATTTTGAATCAACAGTGTGCAGAATATATATATATATATATATATATTATTTTTATATACCAACGTCTAGTGCAGGGGTAGGCAACGTCGGTCCTGGAGTGCCGCTGACCTGTAGAGTTTAGCTCCAACCCTAATCAAACACACCTGAACAAGCTAATCAAGGTCTTCAGTATTACTAGAGCTACAGGCAGGTGAGGGTTTTTCAGGGTTGGAGCTAAACTCTGCAGGACATCGGCACTCCAGGACCGACGTTGCTTACCCCTGGTCTAGTGAATACTATAGACTTTTACCGATCAAATTTTATTAACAACGTTATACTGCAGAGAAAGAAAAGAAGCTGCATCTGACGTGGCACTAATGCTGCTCATAGGTGACAAATGTATTTACACAATTAAATCATGTAAAAAAAAAAAATATCATTACAAATGGTCCATGACTCCCGTTATAACCACCGAAGCTGTCTTACACTGCAAAATGAGTCTCTTTCTTAATCTACAATCAACACTTGTCATTTTCACATTTGACTTTAATAGCGACAGTTAAAATTGATTTAGTTAAATTTTGTGTTCTTTTTGCCCCCTTATCTTGAATTTTTGCCCCAAGACCTCTTTAATTTCCGATCCTGGTGTAAACAGGGTCATAGATTGCAGATTAGGTATCCATACATAAAACATTTGGTAGTTAGTGTCCATTAGCGTATTTATTGATCTGCCTGTTGATCTTTCAGGTCTGAGGCTGCTTGGGATTGGCAGGAACCAGTACATTGACCTAATGAACCAGTGCAGGTCTTCCAAAGTAAGTCGCTCTTGGTTTTATGCTGTAGATCGATTAGGATGTTATGATTAACTTCCATGCAATGTCTTCTGGGATTTTAACATGATGTTCATTAGATGGTTCTCAAATCTGGATGGTTTCATTGCTCCCTTTGAAGATGAAAGATGTAATCCATAGAGAGCAGTGCTTTGTACAAACAGTGATAACCTCACACTGTTGCCTAAGCAGCATCTGTCTGTGGCTAGAAATTCTTCCGGAGGAAATCGGCTCGCGATCTCCTGCCAGCAAAACCCGCGGAGATCACGGTAGAGCCCTGGTGGGTGGTACAGACCGGATATATCACAGAGGATGACATCAGGGTAAGGCGGATTCATTTAACAATGTTTCTTTAGTCTTCTTCATAAAATTACATTAGGCGTTTGGAAATGGAAAAAGGGAAATAATATTACTTCAAAGAAATGGATTCACTGAGAATATAAATAAATTATTCATTTAATATTTCTTTTGATGTAACTGTTTTCTAACACACCATTAACAGTTATGTAATTTTTATATAAAAAAGATGAGCAAAACATCAAAACAAAGAACCAAATTATTCTCAACAGCTACATTTCCCCTCATATTTCCCGCATGAAACTATCAGAGGACAAAACGTCTTCTAATTGCTCATTTGAAGGTTTGTAACTGGAGTGAACGTGTTTTTGTGCTGGGCTGATTCCAGATCTGCTCTGCGGCGGAGAAGGTGGCCATTGATAAGATGATAGATTCTGGACCCCAGCTGGCTGGATCAATGGAGTACAATGTGGTCCTGAGTGAGTGTCACAGAGTTCAGTTTTTTAGAAAACCGCTTGAAATAATGATGATCAAACCAGGTCATGCTCTATGCATAAATACAAATGAGTGGACTTATATTTAGCATTCATGTTATAATGTTATCATCCTTTTTCAGGACTGCATATGGTGGAACATACTGATTTGGTAGCACTGGTGACCAGGCCTTTAAAAAAATATAATAATAATTGTGACATTATTATTGTATTGCACCAGTAAGTGCAATTGCCAATGATATTGCATATAATGATATAATGGTACAGAATTGTACAACTCCTAATTAAAATGTTTATTTACACTTTTTATATAGGCTTAACTTTGACTGTGAGATTGAAATGAGACTCTATAACTTCCATTTTATTAATAATAAAAATTATTAAAATAGTAGAAGTTAAATTCCCTCACTCCTAATTATTATATTAATAGATTATATTAATAACACTACTACACTACTACTACTACTACTACTAATAATAAAAACAACATAATATATACTGAATGTTTAAAATTGTCATAGTCTCTGCATCCAGTCTGTACTGGTCTGCACAGAGCTGTCCATTGGCCTGTGCAGATGATTGGTTTCCATGCACAGCAGATAATGGCAGCGCACAATCCAAAATTGTGGGCAATTTTGAAGTTGGACCAGTACGACCTCTAACAAAAATGTAGTCGCACATGCAGAAAAAGTGGTTGGAAAAAGCCACCATTTAGTCACCTTCAGAAGCCCAGTGTTTTTATGGGTGGTACATTCAGTACAAGAACTTTTCTATCTATTTATCTTCTCCATTTTGTTCAGGTTTGTACAACCGGGGCTATATATATCTTGATGTGCCCACATCAGATGACAGCTGTATATCAGGTATGCACTGCAGTTTATCAAATAGGCTTTATTATAATCTCTTTGGAAAAGGAGTTTGCTCGTCCATCCCCACAGATTGTAAGCAACATAAGCAATGTTCACAAATCCATTTGGAAAAATAGCAGAGAAAACATAGGTTACTCTTCTTGGTTTTCACTTTCAGTGCCGCCACTTGAGGGGTTTGTCATGAACAGAGTCCAGGGTGATTATTTCGAAACGCTACTCTACAAAATCTTCGTTTCCATCGATGAGCAGACTAATGTGTCGGAGGTACATATTCAGTTTTCACTTTGCAGTGCACTTCTCGTTTCTTTTCAGTGATTCTGCTTGCCTCTGAGAATCTCATAGCACTTTTCTGTTTGTCATTTCAGCTGGCTAATGTACTGGAGATTGACTTGGGCCTGGTGAAGGTACGTGTCATGCAGGGATGAAAACGGAAGGCCATTTACATGGAAAGTTTGATATGAAATGATGCCTTTATAGCTGACTGGGAGGACGGTGAATCCAGGATGCATCGGTTCTGGAATTACCGCCACCAAGCCAATTTTCAAAATTCTTTGGCCTTTTGATGGGTTGTGAATGAGTCCTTCTTTGAACGTATGATGCAGACTGAGGAGAATGAGGACTGAACCATTGTGTTCACACATTTCCTTTGTAGCTGTTTAGCACCATTTCAGTATCTGGCAGAGTGAAAAACAAGCTTATTCATGAGACCCGTCATGAAAATCCATAACTCCTTATTAGAAAAGCCAATGCTGACGTGACTCAAAGGACACGATCTTTAACAATGCATTTATTTTTACACAAGATAGCCAGTATTCATTTTCATTATCTCTTTGACATTTTGCTAAGACAAATAGAATGAAACGTTTCCTGCAGGCATCCTATTCGTGGAAACCTATTCATTTAGTAAATAATGACGACAGAGTATCTTTGAATAGATCCATTGCTGTCAGTGGTTATGCGTGGCAGACATGGTTCCTTTTGATAGCGATGTGCCTGAAGACAAATACTTTCATTGGAAAAACTTGAATATTGGAACTTATTTATGAGACATGAGCCATTTTTTTTCTCTTTTCTTTTTTTGTAAATCATTTATAAAGCCAATCAAATTATCCATTTATATAATAATAGTTTTATGAACATTATTAATTAATGATTTATACAGAATTTAATTATGCTAATTTTCACGGATAACTTTAAAATAATGAACACTCTCATACGCACACACACACACACACACACACAGGGGACACACACGTGACACGTTACACATACAGATACAGATGATATTTAAAGAGTGATATTCTCCATTTTTTAAACCATAATTTATAGTACAATGAGGGAATATAGTATCAGGCTGCATGGAGCCCAAATCCTGACCTACTTTCTCCAGTACTATTCAGTCTTTCTCAATAGCTAACAGAGTTTTATCTTCATATGTGACAGTACCGCAATTTTCTTTTCTGTTCCACTTCACCTAGAACCATTCTAAATAGTGCTTATGGCCATGTCGAGAATAAATTTTGGAAAAATAAGGGAATATGTATTCATAACCTTAGCTTGTTTGGCCTAGCTGCAGAAATAGTTGGATGCAACAGATTTGATGTTTCTTGTTGTCAGGTGAAAAGGGCAGATGGAAATTGTGTTTTGGCAATGATGCTGTGATAATGTTTATTATTATAAAGCGGTTTTCGATATCGGTATGGATTATTCATGAAGATGTTAGTTGATGCTTTCCAAACATAATCCAGAGTTTTGTTGACTTCCTCGTAAATTAATGGTGCTAACATGCAATTATAGTAGTTAATAATCATCACTGGATTGTTTATGAATGCTGAATGAATATTGGACTTTTTTTTTTAACTCTTCCAGAATGCAGTGTCCATGTATTGTCGCCTGGGGTTCGCTATCAAAAAGGGTCAGGTGATCAGCCCGGACCAGCTGCACCCCTCGTGGAAGAGCGCCCCTTCGGTCAATAGACTCAAGTATGAGAAGACATACCTGACACTGATGAATAGGCTTTTAGTGCTGGCTCACGTTCTGAGAAACAAACAAAAACATTTGCTGCTCTAGAAATCTCAAATCGGGGCTGTCACACATTAAGAGATTTTATCTGTGTTATTGGCCATAGTGGGCTATTCTTACTGCTGGACATCCAGGTTTATTGTTGGATGGCAAGTCTTAATTGGCCATACCACATCATAATCACAAATATGACTAGGATTAAATCTTCCAAGAATTGAGATATTCATTTTAAAATCTAGGATTGGTATTTTAATTTATGCATTTGTAGTTGATGCATGAAATGTCTGCCAGAATAATTTTTGCCACCTCACGTCTATCAGATGTCGCTGAGTTAGTGGTGGATCATTTTTGACACCTAACACATGCAGTACTCCACCTCTATCATATATCTATTATCTATTCAATATTTATTTATTATTCTAAAAATGTTAAATAATAATTAATTAATTTGACTAATAATTAATCATTTTTATAATGTAATAATTCAAGTTAATGAATATTTCAATAAAGTAATTATTTTATTATATTATTAGTATTATGCATTGTTCATTTTCCAAAAAGAAAATCCTTTGATTTGTGTGTGTGTGTTCTTCATAGCGACATTATAACAGCTCTTCACTGCAAATCTAGAAAAATCGTACAATCTCCTTCTCTGTACCAATGTGGTATATTAGCTTTGCATCTAATATCTAATAACAATCTGTAATGGCTGAATATTTGGAAATGTGAGAGGAAAAATAAAGAGAACCTCTAGTGTTATGTGGTATGTGATTGTTGACATTGTAACTTACAAATTGAAAGAAGAGCTGAATCGTGATTGAGAATCAAATCAAATCCGAATGGGAACGTATAGCTGGTTAAAAAATCTCATTATAATGTGACCAGCAGTTGCTGTATGTGTGAATGTATCTTTAGTCTGGTGTTTCACTGTGTTTTATATCTGAGTGTCTTCTCACACTTGCCAGAGGCACTATGGACCCTCAGAAGATGCTGCTGTCATGGGAGGGTGGGAGTCCAGTGATGGAGGCCGGTTCCTCAGCCACTGATACAGACACCACCAGCCTGGAGGACCAGGGTGAGAGCACCGCAGCATTCATTAAATCATAAACCGCTTTGCACTCATCCGTTAGACACTAGCTCACTTTACTGCAGTCTATTATTAAACATTAGTCTGGCTTCAATCAGTACATAAATCATAATAATGTGAATTAAATTGACTGATTTTTCCCCTTTTCTCTAGACACAGCAAGTGTGAGCAGTCTAAGTATTCCAGCCGCCCCGACTAAGAGGATCGCCTTTCTGTTTGACTCCACGCTCACCGCCTTCCTCATGATGGGCAATCTGTCCCCTGTTAGTGTCTCATTCACAGATTAAAGTATTTCTGCTTTCCAGTTGACATATAGTTGAAACACTACATGTGGCTTATTTTACTGCATATTTTAAAGGGGTCATGAACTGCCTTTTTTATTTTGTACTGTTCTCTGAGGTTCACTTATAATGGTATCAAGATTTTTACATAAAAACATAATTTAGAAGTAATAGGCTATTTTCTGTCCTGTTTTAACCCCTCATCAGACGCTCTGTTTGAATAGGCGTGTCGGATTGTAGACTCGGAAGTAAATAACCACTGCTATAACTGGCTAACAGTTGTGAATGTTTGACAGCCTACATCCTTCCTTCATGTTAAAGCTGTAATAACAGACAAAGCAGTACTGATCATGTAATGAAAACAGTTACTCAGACTCAGATCCAATATAGTTGGCACAGCATCGTCTTTTCGTTTCAATCGTTCTGAAAATCCTGCGTTGAATGCCTTTTTTGTAAATTAATCCATGTTAAGTGAACAAAGGACCACGTTTTTACTGATGCAGTCTGGAGCGTCAATTAAAGATAAAGTGAATCAAATAAAGTTTATCGTTTGGTTTCTGCGTAGACCTGCGTTTGCAGCTCTTGTCGTTTACCTACTATGTGCTCGAGTGGGCGGGGCTAAACATGCCGTGATGAAGAAGCAGGCGTTGATCTTCTTCTGTGGAGGAGGTGTTTAGCCACACTATTACATCACAAAGTTGTCGTTTTGGCTTCAATATAAGCTGTTTTGAGTTCTGAATATTACAGGATGTTTTATAGTACAATGACCCCTTATATATATATATATATTAAGTTACCCTTTGATAGTGTATACTAAAATATGTGTATAAGATAAATAAGTGTATAATAGTGTGTGTGTGTAATTATTGTGTGTGTTATGAGAAATGTGTATTAAATAGTGAGGGAAGAAAATGGTATTGATTATTGTTGAAGTTGTTCATGAGATGGATTGCCTGTGCTGTAACGTCGACAGACTGTGAACAGTTTCAAAAGAGGGAGCTTGAGGATCTGTAACGTCGACCAGTGATTTTGTCCATCAAAGTTGCTCAGTGTGGGAGTGTGAAGCGTCCAGAGGAGATTTGAAGAGTCTCTTTTGCTCACTCTGATTCACTCAGCTGTGGAGATAGGGTTGTACCTGAGTGATTCAGCTCATATGTTAGCTGAGCTGACTACCTCTGTAGTCTTCTGAGGTCAGATTTGTTAGCTGAGCTGAACCAGACAGTTATTGATGTGCAGAGGACGGATTCAATGATGACAGAGTAGAACTGTTTCAGCAGCTCCTGTGGCAGGTTGAACTTCCTCAGCTGGTGAAGGAAGTATAGCCTCTGATGGGCCTTTTTCACATTGGAAAACAATATGACATGCATGTATCATAAAAAAAGCAAGAACAAAGCTACTTAAATGCATCCCAAAATATGTTAAATATGACTTCACTTGTTGAAAAGACTAAACCTGGTCTGTGCCCTGCACAATGTGTTTAGTGTGGGGAATTAATGTCTGCCGAGAGCATGAAAACATTGAAATGTATTTTGTACACTAAACAGTTTTAGTACTGTGTTGTGTCACCACATGGAGTCCAGTGGAAAAGCTGGATCCTGAAGCTAAACCAGTTAAGAACTGGTGATTTAGTGAACTTCGAGGAGGAGTCCTACTCAAGGGATTTCCAAGATTGTCAATCATCAAACATGTTTAGTATATCATCTATAAATATCAGGATTTCATGGTGTTTTTCATTTCAGAACTTGAAAAGCCATGCCGTGACGATGTTTGAGGTGGGGAAGTTGTCTGATGAGACCCTAGACAGTTTTCTCATGGAACTGGAGAAGGTAATACCCTTATTATAGGACACAAAAGAAGCTGAGGGACACACAGTGGACAGACAATCTCCGTCTCTGTGCTGTGTTGAAATAGAAAGGGGCCACCGCCAGGGGCTGATTATACAACAAACACTCACATTTTTTGCTTTGGCACTGCTCTCACATCTCTTGCGCACACAAAAGCATAAAGGCTACTGCATTTCTCCCTTAATATCTCTCCAACCTTTAGTTACTCTTGTTTGCACACATTCTTTTACTCACTGACATAATGACTTTCTTTGTGTGTTGAGCTTGATAAGGATGCTTTTATGTTGTAAGGTTGAGAGCACTGCTGAAGGAGAGGCTCAGAGATATTTTGACCATGCGCTGACCCTCAGGAACACAATACTCTTTCTGCGCTACAACAAAGATCTCACGCCTGACCAGGGCCCTGATGCACCAAATATAGGTATGTGTTAGTATGTGAGGGCTTGTATATTATACACCTGGGTTATCAACAGTGTTGGGGGTAACGCATTACAAGTAACGCAAGTTAGGTAATAATATTACTTTTTTCAAGTAACTAGTAAAGTAACGCATTACTTTTTAATTTACTAGAAAATATCTGAGTTACTTTTTTCCCATTTATTGACTGAGTGCGCTGTGTGAACATGATCTTACTGTAGTTCTAATCTAGACTAAATGTGAATGTGTATTAATTCATTCCACTCGCAAAAAACAGATTCAGTATTCATCAAAATGAATTAAAACAGTGAAATGCAAACTCAGATATGACGCAAACCTGCAATAATTAAACATGTTTGAACAACACAAATGTATCTAATCTCATTTTATTAAATGCCAATGCAGTGTTTGCTGCTGACCTTTTGATGATCAGTTCAACCATACTAATAAGCAAAAATTACTTTAGATAAACTAACAAATGTGCTTCGTTGTTTTTTTTATTGCTGAGAGTGTTGAACTTCTTCTCTGCTTCTACTGTACAGACTGGATTTCTCTTCATTATTCAGCCTGAGGTTTATTCATTACACTTTTTGGTGTGAAAGGGCTTTTAACATTTGCTATAAATATAACTCATTGTATTAAAAACAAACAATCAAGCCCTGCTCATATTAAAAACGAAAAGCGGAAGTAAACGTAAACAATTTTCAAAAAAGTAAATATGTCAATTAGTAACGCCATTGTAACATTAATAATATTATTTTGTTAACTTTATTAGCCTTTTTAGACTAAAAGCGCTTTACATAGTAATTGGCTATCTCTCAAACCACTCCATGAGCAGCATAAGCCATTGGAGAAGACCACCACACCGCTTATTAGAGGAGACAAGTTGAGCACAATTTTAGATTGGAGTGCCGAACGGGTAGTGGCAAAGGGGAGTAAACTAAATTTTCGTAATCTTGGATTTTAGAAGAGAGTCAACGGGATGAGTTAAACTTGACGTTTTTCAAATGTCCCCTTCATTATAGGGATAACCCACATTTCAAGGGTGAGCACAACAAAACACCTCATTCCAGCATAAAGTTTCCCATGATCCCTTCAATAAAAACCTGTTTATGGGCAACGGTCTTGTGTTAATAATTCGATATAAGTAAATATATAAAACGTTAATATTAATATTATAAAATTGTTAATATGAAATGCAACTTAAAAGTAACAAACCCCCAATATCAAAAAATTTATAAATTATATTGTTGTTTAATAAATTTATTTAAATCCTTTTCATTTAAAAATGTTCATGGATTTGGATAAAAAAAATATTTACCCTGTTTTAGTTCTTAAATTTATTAATAATAGTTTATCTTAATTTTAATAAAAAGGAATTTTTGAAAAAAAAAAATAATTTTTATGTAGATTTAGTAATTTCAGAGCAAAAGCAAATACATTAAGATTTATATACACATTGAGCATGTGAAATATAATAATACATCATAAAAAATATACACAGGTGGTCATAGTACCAATGTTTGAAAGATGTGACCACCAAGGTTGCATTTATTCATAAATGACCTTATTATTGTAAAATATTATTAACATTTTCAATCTTGTGATGCAAAGCTGAATTTTCAGCATCTTTACTCCAGTCTTCAGTGTCACATGATCTTCAGAAAACATTGTAATATACTGATTTGCTGCTCAGGAAACATACTTACTTATTATCAGTGTTAAAAACAGTTTTTGCTGCTTAATATTTTGTGGAAATGATTCTGATGGGTAACACACGTCACTATCAGTGTCCTTATTTAAACTGTATCACTGTGATCTTTATTAAATACAATGTTCTTTCAATTATGGAGCGGTACAAGTAGACACATGTTCACACGTCCTGGTTGGCACTGATGTATGTTTGTGTTTCTCACCAGGCCTGCCTCTGGACCTCCTCCGCTGTGAAAGCCTGCTGGGATTGGACCCTGCCACCTGCAGCCGTGTGTTGAACAAGAACTACAAACTGCTAGTTTCCATGGCGCCACTCAGCAACGAGATCCGGCCAATCAGCAGCTGCACGCCTCAGGTAGCCCAGGAGACTGTAGTCAGACCCGTAGAGAGGGTTGTGTGAACGCTCAGTGAGCAGTCAGATCATCGTCCTCTTGAGAGTATCATTCAAGCTAAATAGGTCTTTCTTTGCCTCCAGGTTTCTTTATAAAATTTGCACGGTGTACAAAAACGCTACCCACGAACTACATCTCTGCATTTCCATAATGATGTTTTACATGCTGTTTAGATGTCTTTTACAAATAAGGTCAACATTTGGCCTGGGGGAGAAGTTACGGTGTGCATTTGGAGTAACTTTGTTTCGCATTACATGTTTTGTCACTAGGAGCTGTTGGTTGCAAGTTGGCCATGCATCTTAGAGTAGCTTTAAATTATGTGTCTGATGTGTGTCTTCCAGCACATTGGTCCAGCCATTCCTGAGGTCAGCTCCATCTGGTTCAAACTGTACCTGTATTCTGTCACTGGTCAAGGCCCTCCATCACTTCTGTTGTCCAAGGGCTCCAGGCTCAGGAAGCTGCCAGAGATCTTCCAGGTCCGTTTCAACATTCAAATATTTATTTAAGTTTTGTTTGTACTTTGTATATATGTATACTAGGGGTCTTAATATTTTTTTTTATGTTTTTGAAAAAGACTATGTTCACCAAGGCTGCATTTATTTGATAAAAAAATAGTAAAATAGTCATATTAGGAAATATTATTACAATTTTAAATAACTTTTTTCTATTTTAATATATTTTGAAATGTTATTTATTCATGTGATAGCAGAGCTGAATTTTCAGCATCATTACTCCAGTCTTCAGTGTCACACGATCCTTCAGAAATCATTGTAATATGCTGATTTACTGCTCAAACATTTCTTGTTATTATTAATATTGAAAACAGTTGTGTGCAAACTTTTCTTTCTGGAAATGTTAATGCATTTTTTAAGCATTCTTTGATTATAAACATTATAATTGTATTTACTGTTGATAAATTGAATGCATTCTCACTAGGGCTGTCAAATTGGCTGAAAAACTAAATTCACATTTTTTACTAAAATATTATCAAAATTAGGGCTGGGCAATATGAGTAACAATTCATAGCTCTGTATTTTTTGGCTGATTTGCGGTATATGGTACATATTTCTGCATTTTGTATTTGGATTAAACAAATAAATAAAGTGAATGTAACCATGTAGGCATATATTATGTGCAAAAAGGGTTAAAATCACATTACATTCTAACATTGTAACATTGTGATCTAAAAACTAAAATAATGCTTTTAAAGCAAAGTTAAATTTACTAAACTAAAAAAAAAAAAATAAAAAAAAACAGACTAGGCTAATTGAGTAAAAAGGCTATTTTGATTACCCCATTACAGTCACTTTACAGTTAGTGCTATCATACAAATACACTTGCTTGTAGGTTTAAAATGTCCCAACTACAAACATTTCAGCAAAATGTATATTTTAGTGTATATTTTAGTCAGAGTTATTGTGCGAGTTATTGCGCTCTCTGTCTGTTTGATTTCATTGCTCTCTGTCTGTTTGACGTGCGTTCAGAACCAAGTCTGTGGAGTTTAGCGGAGAATCGCAAAGCAAAAGCTCATGCACGTCTGACAGCAACATGCTAATATTTCCATGGCTTTCTAACATTTACAGATGAAGAATATTTTGGTGGGTTTTTGTTAAATGTGAGCATGTGTGATGATTTTGGTGGGTTTTTGTTAAAAGAACCAAAGACTTGTGAGCCAAAATCATCACAATTAAAAGAACCAAAGACTTAAACTACTTCAGTCTGTGTGCATTGAATTTATTTAATACTGAAATAAATGAACGAGTTTCACAATTTGAGTTGAATTACTGAAATAAATGAACTTTTCCACGACATTTGAAGATTGAATGTGAAATTATTGCTAATTTATTGAGATGCACCTGTACATTAATTTGAAGATTGAATGTGAAATTATTGCAATATAAAGTATATTTAAAAACTTTAATGTTAGTTGGGATTAATCGCGATAAATTTCAGAAAAATGTGCGAATAATCCGTAAATTTTTTATTTATCGATTGCTAGCACTAATATATTTTACTTAATCATTTGATATGTTACTCAGGCCTACGACCGACTGCTTATTACATCATGGGGTCATGACCCTGGGGTTGTCCCGACATCCAACGTGCTAGCAATGCTGAATGATGCCCTCACCCACTCTGCTGTGCTCATCCAGGTAATACAGGGAGACCCGAACACCCAATAATTCTCGTATCTAACACTTCCTCAAATCGAATCTAATTTCGATTTAATTTTAAAGCATTTAACACAATCACTCTTTTCAGGGTCATGGAATGCATGGACACGGTGAAACTGTCCATGTCCCATTCCCATTTGACGACGAAGACCTTAAAGCAGGTAAAATCCTAGTCGTCTATACATATAGTGCCCCAGGGTTTCTAGGGTCACTGTAGATGTGTTTAGCACTCTGAATAGCCCAGTCTTTCTAACTGGCCGCTCTGATTTGTGTTGCCTCTCCCAGAGTTCTCATATTCCAATATGTGTGCGCACAAAGCCCTTAAGATCCTGCGGGACAAAGTGGATCTGGAGCACCAGTGTGGCTACATCACCATGCTCAACCACAACAACAGACGTCGCAGACGACCCAGTGACGCCGACGGTGGGGCTAAGAGCTTCTTCTTAATTCCAATTGTCCATTTAACCAATCTCTGAAATGCCTGATAAGGACAAGCCCCTATACTGATCATTAGCCACTCCCGGCTGTATCGATAAATACTGCAATTAGATTAGAATGAGAGCAACCAGCTTTTGCCAGTGTGTTTTATTAGAACCGGTCTCTAATTCAATTAATGTTTTAATTGCAGTCCACACGTTTTATTGCATCACTAATCAGAGTGAAACACGAACGCTGCGTCTCAAAGGAACTGTAGATTCACTCTCTTTGCTTTCCTCACAGGAGACCCTGAGCTTAGCGGAGTGCTTGATGTCAACGGAAGCAATGAATCTTTCGAGCTGGTTACAGAGGAGAATAACGGAGACGGCAGCAAGAAAACGGGAACAGAAGGTAGGTGTTCTTTGACTGAGAGCCTGAATCTGCAGATTTTTTTTGTAGAAAACATGCAGAATAGAGTTAAACATGTGTTGTGGGTCCTGATAATCAATCAGGTCGTGCGACTAAGTCCTGTTTGTTCACTCTCCCAGGGCCGTCCAGTGAGGATGAATGGGTTCCTCTGGAGCTTTGCTTTGGGATGCCTCTTTTTAGCTCGGAGTTAAACTACAAAGTGTGTCAGAGGATCGTCTCCCACAAACTCTGCAGCAAAGACAGGTGACAACCTGAACAAATGTCCCCTGTTTTTAGTGTGCATAAGAGTGTTTATAAATACTGTGTTTGAGCACCGTAGCCCGTAGCCCAATGCGCCAGTGCATGTCTGCAAATATTTCTAGCAAAGCAATTTGAATCCAACCCATTATTTTACTGATCCCAGTCCCACCTCTTTATCCCATCATTTCCTGTCCTCTGTCCAATATCTATATTAATAAAAGTGGCAAAAGGCCAATACACTTCTATTTAAAAGTTTGGGGTTTGTAAGATTATTTTTATTCACAATATTATTGTGAAATAATAGTTGTATGATTATTTAACATTATTTATTAATATTGTGAAATATTATTATCATTTAAATAACATTTTTCTATTGTAATATGCTCATTGTTATATATAGATTACTTGCAGTACATTTAAAGCTGCAGTCTGTAACTTGTTTGGTTAAAATGATCCAAAATCTATTTTTGGGCAAGTACATTATTTCAAATGTGACCGAGGCTTTAAATGTCAAGTTAATTCTGTAGTATTTGTTTTTGTTGTTAATGCATTCAGTTCCTTTTACAGAAATAAAACTACATTAAATGTGTAATGATATAAATATTCTGCTGCACATTAAATTGTATGATATAAATAAATGACATAAATTAGACTGTATAAATATTCTGCAATTAAGTAATTAAAATTTAAGTAATTAGCATTCACGTTTGTACAAATGACATAAATTAGACATGTTATGTAACATGCTATAAATAAATGTTAATGTAAATAATCATACACATAGAGTACAAATTCTATGTATTCCAGAACAAAAATATAAATATTTCACCTTTGGCACGTTTTTATTATTATCGTCCCCTACAGTGACAGATAAAACTAAAATGGGTGATGTGAGAAATCAGACTTGTCTGTGACTTTAATCAGATCCAGCATCTCTTGAATTAATGCATTAAAAGTGTTAAGAAAATGAAGCATATTTAAGCAGCATTATGCATATTTAATCATGTTCATTTTGACAGCCTTAATTAAAATATATATGTTAAAACTGGATTAAAGCATAAACGCACTGTTTCTTTTGCAGTCTTCAAGAGTTACTACATTCCAGTCGAAAACTGGCATTAAAAGTTCTCAGTTTTGTTCATGCATTCCAGGTAAATCTTCACTAATGTTATTTTGTTCCTATTATAATGTGGCTTTAGTTCATAGTAGCAGTGCTAATGTCTTATTTCAAAGATGTCGTTCAGCTGTATTACAGTCATGGAAATCCAGGAAGTATCAGCCAGTTTTAAAATAGATATGTCCTACAGGAACTTAATGAAATCTTATAAAGTCATGGAAATTTCTATAGTGGATATCTATATATATTGTTCTGCTCTAAAATATTTCATCAGCTAGAAATTGCTCTATGAGAGTGCAATCTCTATAAAACTGGGCAAGAAGTATGAGACCCGTGGTATTTTTCACTGTCAGATGTTCTTTGTATGCGTGTTGAGCTGACTATTTTTCACCGTCCCTCACAGGATGGAAAACAGCCCGCGGACCCTGACAGCGGGGTATTTAGTCCCCTGAGTCAGCCCCCGGCAGAGTCTGGAGTCCCCCTCCCCGCAATCAACCTGCTCTTCAAGCACGGCGAGCTGAAGGAATGGAGCGGCCGAGCGCCGCCCTCCCTGCACCTCTCTGCCCTCCAGAGAGATCAGCTCACATAAACACCACCCTCAAAATAACCCTGTTCAGTTCCACACCATACACCGCTTATGTCATGAGTTACCATGTTACCTGTGGCACTCAATCACACACAGCCATCAAGTGCTGCTGCCGCCATCCGTCACATCTGGATGCGAGCGTCCAGAGTAATGTCCCGACGGCTTCAATCACACGTCCCATTCACCAAACCAAAAATAGAAAATCTATTTACAAAAAAAATATTTTAATGTTTATATAGACTTTGCTTGGAAAACATAGGACCAATCCTGGGGTTGGATGAAGTCGCCCTACTCGTATTACCATGTTTTGTGACCTGATGCATGATATCACTGCACAAAATCTCAAGAACTACTTGACTGAATCGGCAGGGTTTGAAAACACAAAGTTGAGGTTTACGTTTTGCACAAAGCCTGTGGATGACATTCAGGTTTATTTGATTTTTTTTTGGGACTTGATTACGGTTTATTCGGTAGTATTCCAGCTGGAAATCTTCTCTGTCTCAACTCTGCTTAGCAGAGGAGCGTTTCTGCTTCACTGAGACCAAAGACCTACTTGTTTTATGTTGATTTGTACTATTATTTACATTTTCGCTGCCTTATTTGCTTTGTGCCCATTAGACTACTGTATCACCGAATGCGTTTATTCCACTAGGCCAGTTTGAATATGTTCACACTATCTGCTTTAGACCACAAACCTTCAAGTAGTGACAACAAGGTCATCGATTTTCCATCAGTACCTAGATGTGTTGAATATTAGTATACGTTTAGAGTTTATTGTGTGAATCTGCAGTAATACAGCGTTCAAATTCCCCTCAGTGGCCTGATTTTCCCCCCTCACGCCTTTGCTGAGGGTGCTGCCAGTGTTTCCCCGATCAAACCTTGTAGGAGTGGTGTATGATGACCGATTAGAGATCTTGGTGCTGCATGATGAGTGTGTAGATTTGTTGTGTGTATTGTGCACTCATCTCTTTATTTCCCCTTTCCATTCCTTCCTGCAACGATACGATCCAAAACAACACCGGCTCCGTGCCTGACCCTGTCACGGTGTTAGAGAAAAAATAACCGATAGTTTTATAGTCACCCTGCATTTTAGGAACTCTCTGTTGTAGTGTACTTGATGGGACTGTGAACATGCTCTTGTAATTAAATGGGTACAGAAGTTACATTTTCCCCTCACGCCATCCCATTCTCCAAAGTATATGTCATAACAAACCAATATGTAAAAAGTATATGAAAGTACTTAATAAATATGTTACAAAACACCCATTGCAAGAGTTAGCGTGGAGTTTGTCATTTAAAAAGCTGTTTTCTTCAGGTTGTTGATGGGTCGGCTACAGACAGGCTGGCTCCCCGGTGACTGTAATTACTATAGCAACACAAATTCAGGGGGTCAGCAGGGGGCACTGAGGCTCTGAAATGGGGGCATGTCATCATAGGAATAGCACAAACCAGAAGAAGAAGAAAAAAACTAACATCTGATGATGCCTGTCAACAAATCATATTGAGATGCTCTTTATTTTCCATCCTACAATATGCGCGAGGCCAGTGTATTTGACTTTCTGTCATTAATTTTATAATTAATCTTGTAGCTTAATAATTAAGACTGGTTTTATCTGGAGGCTTGCTCTTTAAAACTAGGTCAGTGACTATAGTCAGAAACTTTCCATATTTCAAGAAGTGTGTGTATGGGAGGAAATTTGACACAGCGGGTGGCTGTCCATTTGTATTGTAGATGTGCTGCAGCCTAACGTTTACACAGAAATACAGACTTGTATAAAAGGAAGATAACCTTCCACTTCAGTTTCTCTGTATTTTCAGCCCTTGATGTTTCTAAGCAGTGCATGTGGAAAAACAAAACTGGCATTGTCCATGTAATTAAATACATCTTGGTGTAATTTGTCACTTAATTGGAAGAAGGGTAAATCATTTTATTTACAGTTTAAAACGACTGTAAAAAAGTCTAATTCTGAATTATTAAATTCACAGAGCACACGATGTACTCGTTACATCGTAAGAAGAATGGCATCTACGTTGATATTTGTCTGTTTCTTTCTTCTTCTGTTTCTCAGTCCGTGTCCGGAGTCCGTGTCCGGATCAAATGGTTGATCGGTGCGGGACGGGACTGGATGAGCTGGATGAGCTGGATGAGCCCCCCCAGTGAAGACCTCGACTAACAATACAATAAGACTTCAAATAAAACTAAATAACTACAAATATAATGAAATACCTAACTACATAATACTATTAGTGTTAGAAATTGCAACAATATAAAAATAGAAATATAATACATTTAACATTTTAATTAAAACTATAAATAAACAATAATCTCCTGGCCAGAGGAGACATGAGCCTGGTTTCTCCCAAGGTTTTTTCTCCATTTTGTCACCGAGGGAGTTTTGGTTCCTTGCCGCTGTCACCTTTGGCTTGCTCAGTTGGGGAGACTTAATTTTCTAGTGATTATCGTCAATTTGAATTCACAGATACTATTTAAACTAAAATAAGATAGAAAATGACATCTTGGAATTCAATAATGAAATGCCTTTAACTGAAAATTGAGTTTTTAATCTTATTATTATACATTACTGACACTCTATTCTCCAATTTGATACTGTTAAGTGCTTTGTTAAAATCTGTATTGTTAAAAGCGCTTTATAAATAAAGGTGACTTGACAGAGCACAAGCCCCCCTCCCCATCAAAAATGTGTTGCCATATTTTGATACTCTTTTGTGGTACTGTTACATACTGTGTCATTATCTACAGTACAGAGCCATTCATAACCTGTACGCAGATGCTGATTTCACACCAAGATTGATAACTAACAACTACTATTAGCATCCACACCAACAGATGAAACCATTGCGCTTATTATGAGCAAGCTCTGCAGTTATGTTGTCTGTCTTTAAATGCGCAAGCTGTTCATTTAGGTGGAGAAAAATCATGAATGTGAGTCCAATGCCATCTTTATCTCACAATTCAGACTTTGTTCTTTTTTAGTATTGTGAAATGTTAACGGAGAAACAAATTCAGAACTGACTAACCCTAACTGGATTCCATACTATTCTCACAGAACGAGAACAATTATTAATATCTTATAGTTATCTTATTCTGCTTGGTGTGAATGGAGCTTATTTGCTGACAAATGATAGAAGACATTTGCCAGTTTTATTTCTTAAAATGGACTGTAGGTGAACATCCAGCAGTTTTTGAAATATCCCGTTACTATTTTTGAGTTAGCTACGCCATATTCTTGGTCCGTTATGCTCGGTGACACTTCCGTGGCACTTCCGGTTTTTCAAACTATTTGGAGAAACTGCTGCTCATTGTACAAGTGAATGAATCTCCGGCAGCAGTTTTAACATTAAGTGACATGACATCTGACGCGCAGACGCCATTGGCACATGCCGTTATGCTCGGTGACACTTCCGGTGGCACTTCCGGTTTTCAGTGGCACGTGTCACTAAAACCTGTGACACATGTCAATGGACTGCGTCTTGTGTCACAGACATAGTCGCGGTGCGTGTCGCACCTTCGGTAGTGACTGACACCTGCCGCTGGTGCCGCTGCATAATGCATACAGTATGTGTTGCGGTCAAGTATACGATTTATTGCATCACGAAATTCATTTGTACAACAAATATTCCTCTATTAAGATTAAAATGTGTCTAATGTGTATTTTTCATTGTACGTTTATTTCAAGTAGCCTGCTTTGCACGATACATTCAAATACGTAAATATTTGCGTCAGATGTCACTTAATGTTAAAACTGCGTCTCTGAATCACATTCAGACTATTTTGGCCGATTATAGAGATTGATTTGTGAATCTGGTAACCTCAATCACATTCAGACTATTTTGATTTAGAGATTAAATATTATGAAATAAAATATATACTGGTAGTAAAAATCCCAAGATTATCAGTAAAAAGAGTCGACCGTAAATATTATGGAATATAAATATATAAATATATACAGTATATATGGTAATCCCTGTTTGAGAACAAAATGACTTTATATGTAATTATTAACGAAATTATTTTAAGTAATATAATTTTTTTGACACAAATTATATTTTTAGTTTGTTTGTTGATAGTTAGGCTATTATTGTGGCTCCTCTAATATGACTGGCAGAGCAGCACTGATAACAGGACAGCCCTGGCTGAGCTGCTTTATCATATTAATAATTCGTCTAAACTGCTTTACAGTGTTGTGCTTTTCCAGCGATGTCTCTTTAAATGAGGGAGCGTGTGTACTACGTGTGGCTGTGTTTGGTTTTCTTCAGCTCTGTCTGTTAGTTCGCATAATATCTGATAAACCCGAGCAACGCGCAGCAGGTGCTGTTCAAAACAGAGAGCGTTTTGACAAACAAACAGAGCTCTTTACGCTTCTGCGAGAACGGAAATAACGTGTTTACCGGAGCAACATTTGATCAGAATGTCAGTGAAGCTTTGAAGAACTTTCTGCTTGGAAACATCAGGTGTGATTGGACTACTAACTGCCTGGAGCAACAACACGAATCATTGGATACACAGCCTTTGGCTTGTCCCACACAATAACTCTTCTTATAGAAAGTGCGTTGTTTGTAATTGTGTTGCGCGCGGATCTGGCACATGCAGCTTTAGTAAGCAGCTATCTGCGCAGACGGAGCATCTACTTCCAAATGTCCATCTCTCTCTGCTCGTAACAGGTGGAGCTCATTTCACTCCATCTGTCCGCTGCTGAAGTGGCATATATGGGCAACCAGGTTGACAAACTGTCACACTTAAGTTACGCCGAAGTTCCCACGACCGACCCAAACGGACTGGACACGGAGGAAGACGGCCCGCGGATTGGCGTCTCGTACATTTTCGCCACCGACGACGACGAACTGGAAGATAACCATCATAAACATGTCGATGGACCGGAGCAGAAGGAGGAAGAGAAGCACTACAACGAGCTGGACTGCGCGGTTTACCACCGAGACGAGCGCATTTATGAGAGAAGTAGCCACACTACGGAGCTGGAGACGTTCAGCCCGGATAATTTATTGAACAAATGTAAGCCCGGGGATGTGCTGGAGTTCGTGTCCGCCGGTCAGTACCCACACTGGGCTGTGTACGTCGGGGATGTCCAGGTGGTGCACCTGCACCGGGCGGAGGTCAAGAACAGTTTCCTGACCGATGCTAGTCAGGGCAGGTGGGGCAGGATCGTAAACGAGCTGTACAAATTCAAGCCCCTGGGTCCTGACATGGTGGTGCAGAACGCGATGGAGCAGGTGGGGGCCAAAGACAGAGAGTTGAGTTGGAGAAATTCGGAGGGTTTCGCCGCCTGGTGCAAATTCGGTAAACGAGAGTTCAAGATGGGAGGGGAGATACGGATAGGAAAACAGCCGTACAGATTAAAGCTCTTCTTGCCTGGCAAACAGTTTCATGTGCTGGAGTTTCAGAGTTTGGAGGATTTGATCATGGAAAAGAGGAGAAATGATCAGATCGGTAAAGCGGCAGTTTTACAGGAGTTGGCGCATCATTTGAACAATAGCGGAAGTGAAGCGAACGTTCATTGACGCGCAACAGGTAGCGGAGAGAAATGTATCCCAACATAACATGTGCGTGATTCTCACGAAACCCATCCTGAACACTTAACCGCAAAATTTAAATTAATTATTTTTTTGTTCAAAGAAAATGACAGAACTGGGACAGATTCTGATCGGTCAACTCCATGATACAGTACTAGCTCTTCATCATATCACTGCGCCGCTCCCATAGCTGATGTTCTGTCATGTCAGGGACTACATCTTTTAGCGGAGGGATATCGGTTAATTAATTTAATTAATGATAATAATAAAAAGTTTCAATAAAAAACGTGTCCTCGATATTTTAATTTGTTTCAAACATCTTTATAAAACAATAAATCACTCTAGGCCACGCTGCATTGTGAATATAGTAATGGCTAAAATAATCAGCTGTAGTGTCCCCATAATGACAATTTATGGGTTTATTGGTTAAGATGTTTTGCGCTGTAACTTATTGTGAATGTAAAGCGTTCTTTTCATAACAATTAAGCACAATTACCATTGTTGTAATGCAAAAAAAAAGAAGTTATTATGCACTCATTACTGTAATGCGATGATATTATAGTAGGCTAGTATTACCACCTTTAATGTTAATTTCAATAAAATAAAATGCATTTAAAATAATGGAAATCGCCTAGAAGTATGCAGGCTAAATTATGGTAATGTAATTGGGTGGTAAGACTTGCTAAATTTTCTTTAAAATAATGTTACAATGCAAAACATCTTAACTGTCGTAAATTTACTTTTGCTAAAATAAGTAATTAATTAATACAAAATACATTTATTTTGGGGATTCGTGAGATTCATTTATATGTTGGTATCTAACATCACATATGATGACAAATTATGTTAATTTTCCTTCTGTTGGAAATCGAAATATTTTCACACTCTGTTATTGTAAGTTGTTCTCTATAATGTATAACCAGACTCTCTGTGAGTTGCAAAATAGCCATAAATCATCATGGACCTTGCTTTATAAAAGTTTTGGCACACATGAAATTACAGCAAGTAAACAGTGACTGAATCCACCTGTTTATCCTCTCTCTCTCCGTTATTCTTGCTTTTATCATTACACAATCTGAGAACATATCTGACCTCACATCTTGTTCTTTATAGTTTTACGTCAGTATGGTGCATTTTTTAACACAACTGTATGTAGTTTTGTGTATTTTTTGTGACTTTGAAGCCCCCTACAATTAAGTAAGTGGAATTCACTGTCGTAAACAGTGTTGGGGAAAGTTACTTTTAAAAGTAATGCATTACAATAGTGCGTTACTCCCAAAAAAGTAACTTATTACGTTACTTAGTTACTTTTTATGGAAAGTAATGCGTTACGTTTCTTTTGTGTTACTTTCGCGTTACTTTTTAATATGAGCAGGGCTTGATTGTTTGTTTTTAATACAATAAATTATATTTATAGCAAATGTAAAGTCCTTTCACACCAAAAAGTGTATTGAATAAACATCAGCTGAAGGAAAGTAAATCTCGTCTGTACAGTAGAGGAGAAGAAGTTCAACACTATTCAGCAATAAAAAAACAATATAACACAATTGTTAGTTTATCTGAAGTCATTTTGATTTTTAGTATGTTGAACTGGATCATCAAAGGTCAGCAGCAAACACATAGGTTAATAAAATGAGATTAGATATATTTGTGTTGTTTAAACATATATTGAATTATTGCAGGTTTGCGTCATATTCTGATTTGCATTTCATGTTTTAATTCATTTTTGTTGAATAATGAATCTGTTTTTGCGAGTGGGATGAATTAAAACTTTCACAGAGCATTTAGTCTAGATTTGATACTATCAGAAGATGTTCACACAGCGCACTCAGCCAATAAATGGGAAGAAAGTAACTGCCATTACTTTTTTGAAAAGTAACTCAGATATTTTCTAGTAATTTTATAAGTAATGCCTTACTTTACTAGTTTACTTGAAAAAGTAATATTATTGCATTACTCCGCGCTATTTTAATGCGTTACCCCCAATACTGGTCGTTAATATAGCAATTTAGCTGTAGGTATGTTTTGTTTTGCTGTAAAGCAATCCACTCTTTCGTGGGAATTTTGTTCCTCTCATCATAACTACCGACTTCCTGACAGACCATTGATGGGAAGCAGGGAAATGAAACAGAGATCACTCAGGATAATGCTTTTGAAACTGATACTTGAGTATAAAACGTTACATAAAATTGCTTTAATTAACTACATTTTATTATACTTTTGACATTAGTATCCACATTCTTCCTGAACGAGGAAAGTTGCACCCGATTCATACAGGATCTTTATATTTTTGGTTTCTGGTGTTTCAAGTCAATTTATCAAACGGATAATGTAACGTTAATGAAAATATTTTAAGTAAAGAATGTGGCTCCATAGTTTAATCACTTTACAGTGTCGCAGTGACATGAGAGAGTTGATGTCATGAGGCGGCCGGAAGTTATATTGAAAATGTTTTGTTTTTATTAATTCAGTAGATCTTTTAACCCTGTTTTAACATGGGTTTTAAAGGGATAGTTCACCCCAAAATGAAAATTCTGTCATTAATCACTCACCTCATGACATTCCAAACCCGTGAGACCTTCGAACACTAATTAAGATACTTTCTGACTCTGCTTAGACAACAACGCAGCTACCACATTCAAGGCCCAGAAAATTATAAGGACATCATTAAAATAGTCCATGTGACATCAGTGGTTCAACTGTAATTTTATGAAGCTACGAGAATACTTACGAGTATAATAACGTCTTTATTCAACAATTTCTTCTCTTCCATGTCAGTCTTCGACACATGTTAACAATGTCCTTTCTACCTTTCTGGGGCTTGAACATGGTTGTTGCATTGCTGTGTCTATGCAGGGTTAGAAAGCTCTCGGATTTCATCAAAAATATATTTTGTATTCTGAAGGTGAACAAAGGTATTACATGTTTGGAATGACATGAGGCAATTAATAACATAATTTTAAGTTTTGGGTGAACCATCCCTTTAATGAGACTGGAGCATGAAAATCCATCATGACAACACTCATTGGTTAGAAAAAGATGGCTTTTCATATGTTTATATATTTTACTTTTGTTTTTATTACCAGAGGCCAGACATGAGCTTGCTTTAAAAAACCTGATGGAAATCATTTGATATTCAGGATATGCTTTAATCCTGAGCCTCTTCAATACCCTGCAAACTCTCCACGACTTTCATTTGCAAGGCTGCCAAAGTTGGCTTATCCTCTAATTGTCCTCCCACTTGTGAATTTTAATACAATTTCCTCTGAGTGTGTGAATTAAATTTGATGATGTGAAGCTGTAGAAAATAAGCTGAAAGCAACAGTTTGCTAACACTGGGTTAAAAAAATAAAGCAAAGGCCAAGGCATAAATTGCCACGTAGGCAATAATTTATTACCTACAATAATAATCTCCGCTTCGAAACTCTATAATAAGAGCCCTAACAAATGCCTCAGGCAGTAGTTCATAGCCGTTTAGTCATGAAACTAGACCTTGACCTCAAACTTTACCTATGGGAAAACATCAGGTGGTCAGACTTGAAATGCATAGACAATTCGAAGGGTCGAAACACAGTGGCACAGAAACTTGGTGTGACTTATCTCTCTGAACAGGAGCCCTGCCTTTGAGATATGCCACAGATGACGTGCTTTGTTACAGGAGCAAAGGGTGTTTTATGATTAGAGCCCAATCGCACTGCCACAGGGCCACTCTGAGTAAACACTGGATGCTGGGAAACAGGGAAGTAATTACAACTGCCATACTGTGAGTGAGTAATGGCTGCCCACAAAGGCAACAAGACAGTCCTTGTGAATCATTGGAAAGCCAACACTCTTGCCAACTTGAGACAACAGCCCCCAAATGAGCACTTAGTCGGTGATGTTTAGAATGTGATCTGACTCCGTGACACTGCTCTTTGTGCTGTGAGTGCAGGTCTCTGCCCTGTTCCTTCAGCTGAGCTGTGTAGAGTTGGCAGTTTCCGCCATAGAGCTGTTTTTGGTTTGTTGTGCAAAAGCTGAATATAGAATTAGTATGAGAAATTCCTGAGGGAAGAAAGCAACTTTCTAACCATGACATTAAAAAATTCCCTTGTCCTTTTCATAGCTGGAAAGATTCTCTTATTAAAAAATTAAAATAACTAAATAAATAATAATAATAAAAGTAATAATTAATAAGTAGACATGTGATGGCTATCAAATCCCAGTGTCCTATAGCTAGATTCTCTAATGAATAGAAATTGAAAAATTTAATTTAAATAATTAAACATTAAAATAATAAAATAAGTAATAGTTAAATAAGTAGTCCAGTGATGTCCTTCTAATCCAAGTGTGTTTGTCATCGCTGATTAGATTTTCTAAATCAAACAAAATAATTACAAATGAGTAATCATGTTACATTCATCAAGTCCTTTTGGTAGCTGCATAATTTCCTAATAAAATAAATGAATACATAAATGAATATTTAAATAGAATAGCCCACATTCATCAAACCCCAATGTCCTTATTGTTGCTGCAGAGACTTCACTATTTTATTAAATAAATAAATACATAATGAAAAATGTAAATAAAAGTAGTTAAGCCGTTGAACCTCAGTGTTGTATTGTTGCTGCATATGCTCCCAAATAAGTAAATAAATAAATACAAAAATCAATTATTTAAAAGAAGTAGTCCAGGGACATTACTCAAATCCTACTTTCCTTATTGTATAAATTATACAATATACTGCATACATTCTCTTATGTTAAATTAAAAAATATATAAAGAAAGAAAGAATATAATATAATTACAAAAGAGTTATCAGGCATAAACATTCTAATAAACAGATAAATCATAATATTGTAAGTGTAGTCCAGTGAAAGCTCCCAGTGTCCTCGTCATAGCTGCATGTTTCTGGCAGCCCTTTACTTCAGATGATCTGGGTTGAGCTGAACTTGTGAAGCTCATTTGTCACTGCTTCAATAGCTTATCAACTTCATCAAACTAATCTTTTCCTTGCTTCTCATTATCTCATTATCACACTCTTCATACCTGAGTCATTATGTAAATCTGTAAGTCTGAAGCGTTCGATAGCCTTTCATAATGCCATTTAATTAATATTATAAATGTAGTCACAGTTTGCTTGCAAATTACCATGCAAGTTAAGAGTGTGTCCTTTAATGATATACCTCTGATATCCTTAGGGCTTTACAAAATGCCTTTTTAAGCCATGTTTAAATTATGCTAATATTTCAATGAGATTAAGCCTCAACCATCCTTTTAACCCTCGCAGTAGTGACACTATACAAGGCCTCTCTTTCACAAGACATAAAAGGCTACAGCAAATTCAGTTTAACTGCAGTAACGAGCAGGAAGGAAGTTACTTGCAGTCACTTCTTATACTTATGTATCTTCCTGTTGCAAGCAGTTGCAGTGTGTACTGTAGTTTCAGGTCTGTTTCAGCTTATGTCATATTTGGGGGAGTTTTATTTTATGAGCGAAATATGATTTGGGAAGAGCAAGGTTATTAAACAAGCATTTAAATGCAATATTTTGGCAGAAAATGCACCCCCTCCTCATTTCCAATTAAATTTACTCCCCCAACAATATATATATGCACCAAAAATAAATATTTATTGAAGATGTCTCTGAAATTAAAAACACATTCCCCACTTACAAAGGTACCTTTCTACTCCCATTTATTGTGTTTGTTTGAATGTCACACATTAACATTAGGACTTTTTCACCTGTTCTTCAGTGCAAATGAGTTCTGCTATATTAGATGACAGCGTCGGTGGACAGCAGTTGTCAAGTCTACCAAACATTTCCGATTGGATTCAAGGCTGGCTCTAGCCGCCCTTATATCCTTTTTGTTGTGTGCTTTGTGTCATTGTCCTGATGGAAAAAATCAATCTTCACCATGTGGATCTCTGGCTAACTGAAGCAGGTTCTCCATGGTGAAAATCTCCACAGCATGATACTGTGAAGTGTATTTGATTTGTGCCACATATAACACCTCACTCTCAGGACAAAGAGCTCAATTCTAGTCTCACCAGTCCACAAATTGTTCCTCAGAAGGTGTCAGATGTTCTCAAACTCCAGGAATGATTTAATGTTGGTCAGAAGTGTCTTCCTTCTATCCACTCTCAGAGTCGTGATCCGTGAAGTGCTTTATGTGTGTTAATATCAGGGCTGTTTTTGACTATTTCTGCCAAAAAGCCCTGCAGCTCTTCTTCTGGGGTTCGTAACCTGCCTCTTGGTCATTTCTCTGAAAGCTGCGCTTGTTCTCAGTTTGACAGTCTTCTTATATCATGGTTCGAAGCTTTGACAGACTTTCTCCAACTTCATCTCAACGTTAAATTGAAACCCATTTTAAGCAACTGCTTTAGTTGAGAGCTCACACGGTCCAGCAGCATTGGAGAATATTGTGTAATTGTGTTTTCAGTAGACAAGACCGGTTTAAAGAGAAATAATGGATTTGATTCGTGCCAAAAGTGCGACAGTGACTTTTCTATCGGAGTAAGTCATTTAAAATCGTTCATTCAGCCAGTTTGTTACAAAAATACGGATTCTGGATTTTTTTATTTATGAGTAACATTCATTATTATTATTACAAATGCAAAATATAGTGGCTGAATATATAAACCTGTTTAGTTCATTTAGTACTTATATTTGATCTTGTATTTAATTATTATTATTACTTTGAAAAAAAGTGGCTGAATACAAACGGATACATTTGGTACTTATATTTGATCGTGTATTTAATTACCATTGTTCTTCCACATGAAAGACAAAAATGGCATGAAGCAATTTTGTCAGGCTATGTGGTAAAATGAACTTTTACCCACCGTCCGTGTTCTGCTTTGAACATCCGAGAGGAAAGCCTGTTTATTATTAATCTTATTTCTTCAGAAGAAGACTGTATTTGATCGGCAACATAAAAGCTATCATAGAAGAACATGGAAACCGCTGCTGGACTCATGAAATATTGTTTTCCCCTGTCTCAAAAAACCACATCAATACATGTTTGATAAAGGTAGATTGAATTCGGTCCTACAGTGTAGACGTATGAAAGAGTGCCAATATGTTCTAGAAAGCTTTTAAAGGTTTTAGAGTTTGTCCTTCAGAACTGCTGTTTAAACAGCGTAATGACACTGAATTTAAAGGATTATATTACTTCTAAGTCTGGTGATAATTAATAAATGGCCCGAAGCGTAATATGGTGACTTAAAATGCCAAACACACCTATCAATCATCCAGAGCATGAGTTATATTTTCATTCTGAATGTATTATAATGAACTCACATAAGCTTGAGTACTGCTGGCTCAATCAAAGCAATGGAAAGCTCATTGTGATGCCGGGCAGCTTCAAAACACTGGGCGCGCATTAGAAAGTCACTGCATGTGGTGCTGATAGACACAGCGCCTTATTCTAATTTGATTAATGTTGATTTTTCTCTTTTATGAGACAGGCATGAAATGTCTGAAAATACAATACATTAGCATATCAATCATCATATTAGGTGCCTTTGTCAGCATTGTGATCGGATGCATTACATATTTCATGATGTAGATAACAGATAGAATTAGGATGATGTGTGGAGATCATGTCAGAATACCTTATTCACATATTTATTAAATTATTGTTTAGCTGTACAATTTATTTTTTAATGCTATTATAAAGGACATTAGGACATGACTAAAAGCTACTGTAAATCATACGTTCTTGAATGGTAAGATTTTTTATGTTTTCTAAAGAATTCTCAATATTGTGAAAAAAAAATATTGTGAAATATTTTTACTATTTAAAATAACTGCCTTTTATTTGAATATATTTTGAAATATAATTTATTCCTGTCAAAGATACATTTTCAGCATCATTACGCCAGTCTTCAGTGTCACACGATCCTTCAGAAATCATTCTAATATGTTGATTTGCTGCTCAAGAAACATTTATTATTATTATTACTATCAATATCAATAACAGTTGAGTATTTTTTTCAGGATTATTTGATGAATATACAGATCCAAAGATCAGCATTTGTCTGAAATAAAACGCTTTTGTAACATTATACATTATAATATTCAAAAGCTTGGAGTGTGTATAATTAGTTTTTTTCTTTTTGGGAAATAAATGATAAAAAATAATACTTTTATTAGTAAGGGTGCTTTAAATTGATCAAAAGTGATGATAAAGACATTTATAATAAAAAAAAGATTTCTATTTCAGATAAATGCTGCTCTTCTGAGCTATTCAACAAATTCTACTCAGCTGTTCTCAACATAATAGTAATAATAATAAATGTTTTTTTGAGCAGCAAATCAGAATATTCAAATGATTTCTGAAGGATCATGTGACTGTAGTAATGTTGCTGAAATCCAGCTTTACCATCACAGAAATAAATCACATCTATTACAATAGAAAGACTGCTGCTTCCTTCAAATATATATATATGCTTCATGGGAGTGGGGGTGTCATGATTTGCTACAATTCCTCGTTTGATGGATCTGTCTCTTCAGGATTCATCGCTACTGTAGTTGGTCGATTGGGATTTGGCTATTAAATGTGAGATTGATAGAACACTTACTAATGACTTCAAGAGAAGCATATTCCATCAATCAATAACCCTGGATCTCATAACAGGTCAGTTTGAAAGGTTTACACACAATTGTTTTAAAATCAATTTCTATATGGACGAATGGGATTTTCCTTCCAGAACAGACTGTGGAGCTCTATTATAGACTTCCTTGATTATACAAACCTTTCTTAAGATCTTGTTGTCAGCTAGTCATTCAGGAAACCCACTGACGTGTCTCTTAAGAATATATATATGTAGTTTTGCACTTCGCTAGCCACTGCACATTACTTTCTGATCAATTGAGTGCTTTTGAACAACAGCCTAATGTATTTGCGAGAGAGCTTAAATGTGTTGGGAATAATCAACGCTTTTTTACTGAGTGTTGAGACAGGGATTGGTTATGCATTAATACTTTTAAGAGAAAAGGGTGTTTTGAGGTCTGCATCGTGCAGATAAGTGCTGTTGAGGACTGGCCTTATCTGTCATTACATCTCTCATTTCTCCTGTCTGACTCATAAAGCTCCTCCTCCATCCTTCATAATCCTACACCTTTACTGTTAAGAGGACTCAACGGTGAGTGAGTTAACAGTTTTATGTCAGAAAAGTAAATGACTTGAGGAAGGTAATTGGTAGTAAATGTGTTCTGCTCAACTCCAGAGGACTGTGAGCGTGAGTGCATTTAAACAAGGCCACTAAGTGGGTTTCGAACACAGCATGGAATGCAAAAGATGCGCGTGGGAAATAGAAACAGCATCCTGTACGGCACTTTTCATGCATCATCTTATATTCATAGTAATGGTACATTTGATAGACTTGAGGGAAGATAATTATAGCATTTACAAACTAAATATTTCTTATTGAAACAAAGCAACAGAGAAGAGCTTCAATACGTGTAACCACTTTACCTGTTACAAACAGATCATATTATTCATTTTAAGTTTATCTGTTACAAAACAAGACAATGGTCAAATTTACTGCACTTAAAATTATAATGATAATAATAATTTGTGATAATTTACATAATGTTTTTCTCATGGTGTTCCAAAGTAATAATAGCCCAATTTTTTATATAAATAATAATATATAATAAATATATAATAAAATAAAAATAATACAAATTTGCACATCATATTTGGTTATGAGATACAAGAGACAATCAGTGGTGGTCTTTTTTTATTTCTAATTTTGCATTTTGATGAATCAAGTTTCAGTATATGCATATGCAAATTAAATTTGATAGTAATGGCAGACTGAACATTAAAAAAAGGATTCTTAAATTATAAAAAATTATTATAAATTATAATTTTTTTTATTAAAATGACTTCTTAAATTATTCAAAATATTATAAATTATAAAAATATATTTTTTGTGTGTTTTCTAAATGGGCTTTTGATCAATCAAGTTTTAGTTTATGCAAATGCAAATGAAATTTGACAATAATGGCAGATGGAACAATTTTTTGAAAAATATACTTCTTAAATTATTAAAAATTACTAGAAATTATATATAAAAAAAAATTAAATGACTTCTCAAGTTATGAAAAATATTATAATAAAAAACTTTAATGAGAAGTAAATTAAAATGTAATTTAAAATTTCTGTCTGTTCCTGACACAATGCTATGATAAGGCTTCAATGTTGAGTGATTGAAGCATGAGTTACATTCGTTGTCCCTTTAAAACCTTATGGCACTTGTATGCTTTTTTATATTCTTTAAAGTCATGATGAAACAGAAGTGTAACAGATCCGAGTGTAATAGATTTTCAAAAAAGGAATAGGATGAAGACTTGGCCTGATTCGTCAGTTGTTCAGTGGATTTTGAGATGTGGACCTGTGGATGCAGATGAACATGAACATGACCATGATTGATCCAGCATATGTCACCAAAGAGAAGACATTTTCACCAGGTTTGACATTACAAGGTCAGAACATAAAAAAAAAAAAAACTGTCTGCTCAGATGAATTGTTCACAGTAAGACCTATAATATGTGTGTAGAAAACAAATAGGGTGAGCTTTCATTTCATGCCAACTTTATTGCTTCTTTAAAAAGAAGAAATGAGGTGAGTGATTTAATTTTATTGGATGTTTACACACACGCACACACACTCACAACACTCTTGACATTACTCAGGCTTAGCAGCCATAACAACATTTGACATGACAATACCTATGAGTAGTTTGCTGGGCTCATTTAGACGCCACCGTGTTTAAGGGGAGATTAAATGGTTGCCAAGATACAAAAACCTGTCTGACACCAAACATCTGAGAATATGAGTGAAAAAGCTTTATTTTGGCTGTGGAGAAACGCCAATAGTCACATACTCCAGGCTCTAATCAAGCCTTCACTGATGTATGAATTCACTGGCTAATCTGCTTTGCATTTAATTAAATGGTTCCAATAAATTGGAGCACATTCTCCCTCCGCAGCTTGTTTAGTCACTTGTTTCACACTTGCTTCAATGACAGAATGAATGAAGGAGCCACATAAATGATGCTGTCTGCGTGTTTGAACACTGTTAAAATGAGTGCTTGAATCTAATGTTAGGATATATCAGTCACCGAGAGAGCTTTTTCAAGTGTGCATCGATGTCATTTTAAATTCGGCTTTTCAATAAGCCTAAGCAATATCACAAGATTGCTGTTTGTCTGTATATCAGCGAATCACAGTCCCGCTGACCGTTCAAACCAGCAGCACAGTGTGATATTGCTTACAGGCCTACAACAGTTCAATAAAGAAGATGTTATTATTGAGCAACTTATATTTAGACACAATGTTGACAGTTACATTGTCTAATTTTGTTCCTCCAAATGAAAAAGTTCCAAATGAAGTCAAATAACTCTCAAAGGCCCATTCACAGCAAAAATAACTATAAAGAAAACTGTAACAATAACTATATTAGTGTCCACATCAACGGACAACAACGTTATGTTATTATAAGTGGTTGCAGTTGTATTATCTTTCACTTTAAATGCTCAGGTTTTTAAAGTGGGTGGATTCTGTGTTATTGTTCATCAGCTGGAACGATTGTTCTGAAAGTGATTCCAACAATCCTGTTCCTGTGTGTCATTATCTTTATAACTGTGCTGTGGACTTCCCTTAGAGCATTTTGGGTTTGTAAAAAGCCATGACATGTTTTGTGGGCAGAACCGGCAGGGTGGCAGATACCCATTGTCATGTTGTTAAATGAGTGGTATAAAAAGTTTCCTTTTTAGTTGAAAAATGTGTCATGTAAATACCCCTTAAATATTATTTCATGCAGTATCTGGAGGGCTAATACATTATGCCCTCTATAAACTGCATAGGTAAATATAAAGATCTATTGTTTACGTCAAATTCACACTGGCTAATCATTTGTGACCCTGGACCACAAAACCAGTCTTAGGTCACTGGGGTATATTTGTAGCAATAGCCAAAAATACACTGCATGGGTCAAAATCAGTGAAATCATGGCTCCAAAATGGCAGAAGACGTAACTCGGGGCAGAAGAATGGTTGAGTAAATTGTTATTTTTGTTTTATTTGCGCAAAAAAAATGTATTATTTTTTTTTATTATTCTCGTAGCGTGGCAAAATTGAAGTTGAGCCACTGATGTCACATGATCTGTTTTTACCAATGTATTTACTACGTTTCTGGGTCTGGGAGCATTTCAGTTGTGTTGCTGTCTATGGAGGGTCTGAGAGCTCTCAGATTTCATCAAAAACATCTTAATTTGTGTTCCGAAGATGAACGAAAGTCTTACGGGTGTGGAACAAGATGAGGGTAATTAATGAAATCATTTTCATTTTGGGGTGAACTAACCCTGTTACGTGCAAGAGATGGGTTAACAGTGTAATTATAAAGTTATTACAGAAATTAATTACAGATGTAACTACATATAGGTAAAGTTTTCAGAGTGGATTCTTTTATAGTTAATGTGATGAACCACACCTGTGTTTACTTCCTAGGACTTCAAGGGAACTGACTTCATCCACTAAAAATGATCCTGGGACCAGATGGTTCAAATAATTAGAATATGTTTGGTTTTGAGAAATGGGCTAGCATAATTTGTGTGCAGATGCCACTTGGTTTATCAAATACAATGAAATTAGTGTCCAAATTTCATTCTGCTACATTTTATTTCCCTGAGCAAACAAGACACTTAATATCACGCCTACCACCAAAGTGCAGGCTACTTTCACTGTTTACCCTGTCTGACTGTGTTTTGATAGCTGTCATGTTACTCTCTGAATACTCTGAAGAACGCTAGCGCTAGTACTGTGGACTACCTGCAGGCAATTTCCTTTGATCAGTATTGTGAAGAGAACTCCAGGAGCCACTGCGACGAACACCAAACGCTTATTCATACATTCCTCGGTTGGACCAAATGCAAAATCTCTTCCAATTCGATTTCATTCGTTACAGGTTCTGCTGCAGGTAAGGCCTGAATGATCCGATCACTGCTCCTGTTCACTTTCCATGGGCTGCCTGAATGATTCATTCACAGCGCCTTACTGGTGCCCATCGGCGATAGCCTCGGAGACATTTTAAGTACATCAATATTTGGAGCACTGAATACAGCAAGCTCAGGGTCAGAGCTATCAGAGCGGAACGTTAATTTCACATCCCAGCCTCCTCCATGTGCCCAGTAATGCCAAAGAAACACATGTGGGGGAAACCATAAAGCTTGATATCTAATATCAAGTCTAATATCAACTAGCAAAACACTCTTGTCTAAAGAAACAGAATGATGGCCGGGGGCTTCAAAAAGCCGTTTAGCTTTGTTGAAAGAACAGTCTGTTTGATATTACTGTCAGGAGTGATACTCAAGGCATCTGTTCAAGATGTATCACTTTTAGTATCAGTGTAGACACGCAGCGCTCCCAAAGAGTATTACTTATAAGCGACGTGTACAGATATATGTGTGTTTCTTTACTTCAAGTTTTTAAATGTCCCAGGGCATTACATTGTATTAAAACTCACATACTTTTTTATTTTGTTATATAAACATCACATTAAAACTATTTTGGAAACTTTTTACCAGGCCTTCATTATTTTTTCTACCTTTGAAATGCCCTTTAGATATAGATTTGAATATGTTTACTGTGCGTCATTCCCAATCAAGTGTCATTTTTTAAATTATGTAAATAAGTGTTAGAATATTATTTATTTACATGTATTTAGGATACACAAAATTCTAACTTAGTTTTAGTTAGACAAACTTATCAGCCATTTTTTTTCCAAAAATGTTAAAATTTCATTTCCTCCACTATATTTTAACCAAAGAAAGATGTATTAAATATGTTAAACACAATATATAATTTCAGATAAATGTGCTATATGTCCACTGTTGGATATTGTTAGTGGACAAATTAGTCTACAGGATAAAAATTTGAATACACATCAATAAACGACAAAGCAATAGATAACAAAATATTCAATTAAAAAAATTATTAGGTAAGTTATTGAACTTAATACAAATAGCCCACTGTACTGTTCAAAGAAAAGACTAGACGTATTTGGACACAAAATGCTGTGTTCATAGTAGAGACCTGCTCCCGCAGAAATATATCTTATCTGGTCCCGCTCCCGCCCGGGACATTCATGTTTTGTCCCGCTCCTGCCCACAAAAGCCAGCATAAAAGTAATCTATAGTCTATAGATTTTTTTTTCTGTACATCGAAGAAAATGACATGAAGTGGTTTTGAAACATCTCCTAAGCTCCACAACATCCTAAAGTGCCCTTGCGGTCCGGTCTGTGCGATAAGAATGATATGCAGAGTAGGCAGTTGGCGTAGGGCACCAGGACCGGGGGACGGTCCGCATAACAGAACATAAACCTGACAACAAGACCGTTAGTCTGTTGTTAGCAGTGTTGGGCTAGTTACTCAAAGAATGTAATATATTACTCATTACTAGTTACTCCTTTCAAAACTAATATCGTTACTTTACTTTTTACTTTCTAGCAACAGTAATCAGTTACACTACTAGTTATATTACTTTTTCTTCACGCCCTACAGAAGTGTGGTGTAATTGTTCAAAGAACATATTGTTTCATTTTAAGAAATCATAACCCTAAAATGTTTTTCAAGTGTAATATTTCTGTAAAGGCTAGGGACAGAAAAATTGAAGTTTCAATGGGATGACCCTAATAGAACATTATGCTAATGTGCCCATCATCCCTTATAGATTAACTAACATGATACATAAAGGTGCAAAATGCATTTACTTACAGTGTAATTACTGGGAATATTTTGAATAGCCTAAAAAAAGAAAGATTAAGTAAAACATTAGCCTACTGGTGTGTTAACCCCCCCCCCACCTCCTGTGCCCCCCTCAAAAATAATAATGCATGACGCCCCTGATTATGGAGTATGATCTCATATGTTGTCCAGAAGCGACATTTTCAAGTTAAAACACTTAGTTTTACACAGTTTCTTAAAAACAGAGATTTTTACTTCACAAGAAGTTAATTGATGGTCATGTGAATTACTTGTGGATTATTGTGATGTTTTTATCTGCTGTTTGGAATCTCATTCTGGCGGCACCCATTCGCTGCTGAAGAGCCATGTGTGAGCAAGTGATGTAATCCTAAATTTCACTAAATCGGTTCCGATGAAGAAACAAATTAATCTATATCTTGGATGGCCTTGGGTGAGTACATTTTCAGCAAAATTTCATTTTTTTACTTGAATGGTTTAATTAAAACATTTAATTTAGAATCCTACGGGTTTGGAATGACATGAAGGCGAGTAAATGATGATAGAGTTGTAATTTTGGGGTGAACTTTAATAAATCTCACAATTTCATGGTATTTCTTCATACAGTCTTCACACTGTGCTTTTTATACGGTGCAGTTAAAACGCAATTTGCTCCCTGCACCATGACATTTAAACAATTTTACATTCATTCCATGCAGTTGAAACCAATGTTGATGTTGAGAGTCAATGCAAGTTAATGCAATATAAAAGAAACACCGGAATAGTTATAATAATAAATACATGTTTACCTTATTTGTTTCAGTTATACAGCTGATGCAGTTCTCATAAAAAAAATGTCTTCTCCTAATGCCAGTAGATCTCCGGAACTGTTTTGTGTAAGGCACTGACATGTAAAAGCTATCTGAGCTTCTTATAATTACAGCCTGACAGCACACAGAGTCTCTACAAAGGTCTAATAATCAGAAGGAGATGATCAGAACCATGGTCTATGCCTCTGAAAAGCAGCACTGCTAAAATGTAATTAAAGTAGCCCAGTTCTCCAGCAGGAGGTCATGCATATCACTCTCCTCCTTTACTTCACTCGCTGACATGTGAATCGCAGTTACACATCCGTACGGTCACGGCTTTTTAATGCAGCCTCTGAATGTTTTATTCTTTGGTTTCAGATAATGTAATATCCTTCATTGCATTTATAGGGCAAATGGCCTTTCATCATACTCTAGTTCATAATCCCCTACAGACTACAGCCATCAGAATGACAGTTCATGGTTTCAGTGGTGGTGGAAGTTGTGCATAACACCCTGAAATCAACCACAAGAATGGGGTCGCTAACAATAAACACCTTGTATGGGCCGATAACGCATGCTTGTGCACTTTGCAAGGAGTTTAAAACAGGGGTTTAGAAGTTCACAATGTCACAAAATTGAAACTAAAATTTTGAAAGTCCTCTTGTTCCTGAAAGATTTTGCAAGACACCTGTTATTTAAAAGAGTAACATAAAATGGCAAAGCAAGGTTTTCTGTGTGGGTGGAGAAGTATTCTAAGGTTTTACATTCTCCCAGAAATAATAATGGGAACAAAACCTTTTTTCTATATTAAAACAATTCGTTGACTCACTCCTGCGGTCTTTGTAAATTGCTTTGGTTGGAAGGCATTTGCCAATGCATATGCAAATATACACAACTGCTTATGTGACACCCTAAAGTATGTACACATTTTGGGTATTTTAGTTTTGGAAGAAAAGTTTATTTTCCATATACAGTTTTTTATTTTACATATATTTGATGGCAAAGGTAAGGGGAAGCTGAAAATAATAAGTAAATGTCAAGTGAAAATCATTGTCTATTGTTGAGTGAGATCGGACTTTTATTTTGAAAATATGCGGATGACTTGGAGAAGCAGTGTTGTGTTTGCCCGGCATTTTCACAATTGCTGGAGATTATGTGAGACACAGACACGCTTGCTTCTGTCTCCTCAATTCTTCCTGTTTTCGCAGGTATGACTTTCCCAGGAACAAAACAATATGTACACGAGTCATATCATTTCGATGTGTATGTTCATGTTGTAAATATGTAGAGTATAAACGTTCTAGTTCGTGAAAATATTGGGAAAAGAAAAACGTAAATCGTCCGCCATTTTGTGGAAGCTGTGAAATGGACGAATGTGCTCAAGAAATGCCTTTATTTGATTTATACAGGCTCCAGTTACCAGGTTATGCTCTTTGTTGGTTTAATCCTATTATATTTGTTTGATTAGAGTTCATGTGTGACATAAATAGTAAAGCACTTCTCCAGTTAAATGTTTCAAACAGACATTCCAGTGCAAACGAATGTAGCGTTAATGCAGTAATATTTCATGCTTATGCAGAAGGAAAAAGTAATGTTAAAATAACATGATGGCAGATCTGATTATAAAAATCAGTATTTTGTATGTTAAATGTGTATGGTTCACACATATTTCTCAGGTTCTCAGGCCTTACGTGTTAAGTCATGTGTGATGATTTTATATGCATAAAATAACTTTTGAATTGTCTGAGTAGATTTAAAGAAGGAAAGTGACAAGCTTAAATGTATTATTTGTTTGTGTAAAAAGGGGAAAACATGAATGTGATTTGTGCAAAAAGAAATACTTTGAGAAAGCTTTATTGGATTACAATGTGAAAAAAAGACATTTAATAAACAATTGCTGGAGATTATGTGAGACACAGACACGCTTGCTTCTGTCTCCTCAATTCTTCCTGTTTTCGCAGGACTTTCTTATCTGTCAACACAACCTGCTGTGTGGGGTGTGTAACAGATTTGTGGGGGCTCGTCCGGGATCGACTCCAGGTGCCCACGGAAGTCGATCCAATAAAACCTGATCCTGAGGACCAACAGAGCATGGACGCTGATGCAGTGATCCAATAGACGAGGACGTCAGGGTGAAGAGGGTTCAGAGAGCTGGTGACTGCACGAGTGGCTTGAGGGACGTTGGGAAAGAGGTTATCATGACTGATCGAGTACGCAAAGGCCTGGTGTGGGACATCAGGAAGAGGCTACTCAACCTGTCCGCTGTTGAACTGTTCCAAGTCGCCAAAAGCATCGGTCCAATACCAGAAAGGGACTTCTCCGAACTTGACGCTGAAGATCAAGAGGGTTGTCTTGAATTCATCAATGCCTTCATGTACAGCACTCACCTGTTAGAATCAGAGGACAGAGGTATGACTGAACTTTTGGTATTACAAGGGACTGTAGAGGCTGTTGTACAAGAGCATGGTGAGGTTATGAGTAATGTTGATGTTTGCACTGCACCTACTTCATATACACACACCTCTACAGGTCACATGATCACTACAGACACTGTGCATCTAGAATCGCCAAAAACTGCATCTTACCTAGGGGAAGTTAGTGGGTTAGATATAAATCCCAGCACCAATCCTACTGTCAGACATTCAGATTTCGAAGAACTAAGCAGGAAACTCCTGCAGTATCTTTCACCACATACACAGCACCCCACTCCCAGTTCACCTGTGAAACACAACAGTGACATACATGTTAATAGTAATAATGTTGAACGTACTTCACTGGGGATCAATGAAAAAGTGGTCTCGTTGCGAGACATCTCCTGCTGCAACGTCGTGAGTTTAAGATACAAGGGGGCAAATTGGTGACTATGCATCTGACATCACATACGCCAGTGTATGCAGACAGATTGACGATGGAGTCAAAGAGAATTTCAGTGAAGCCGAACTGGTCAGGGGAATATTACGCGCAATCAAACCAGGTAACTTCAAAGAAATGATTATGAATAAGGAAGATATGACAGTGGCGGAGCTTAAGAAGTTCCTTCAGTCACACCTAGGGGACAAAAGTAGCACCGAGTTATTTCAAGAACTAATGTGTGCAAAACAGATGGAGACTGAAACCCCCCAACAGTTCCTGTATAGAGTAATAGGCCTTAAGCAGAAAATACTCTTTTCGATCAAACAGTCTAATACAGAGGTGAGGTACAGCACAGCCACGATCCAAGATGTGTTCCTCCATACTGTATATCAGGGCCTGGGGCACAGGTACAAAGATGTCAGGAGTGAGCTCAAACCTCTTCTGGCTGACCACAGTATCACAGATGAAGCAATAGTGAGAAATGTGATGAAAATTACTAATGATGAAAATGAGCGAGCGCGAAGATTGGGTCCAATAACTCGGCCCAAGCAAAGCAATGCAAGCTCTGCCCAATTTGAAATCAAACCTGACGGAGAGGTAAAAGAGGCACCTGGTCAGAAAATTAAAACCGATCCTATAATACAACTTACTGCTCGCATTGATGCACTTACCAATATGGTAGATTCCATGCGTCAGTCAACTATGAGGCCACAACCTGAACACACCTGTCAATGTTTTGTAAGAGAGCACCCCCCACAGCGAGGAGCAAAACTCTGGGGTTGCACCAAGTGTGTCGAAGCTGGACAACAGAACTGTACTCATTGTTTTCTCTGCGGCGAAGAGGGACACCAGGCTCGAGGATGTCTCCGGAAGCAAAGGCTGCAGGGAAACGGGAAACGGCCACTGCCAAGGGACGACCAGTGACCGAGTCTCCTATGTCCCAAAGCCCTGAGGACTCAATTTCAGTGATCAAACCTGACTCTATAAAATGTAAACCTGCAGGTAAATCGCCGCCTGGAACAAAGAAAGAAACTATTGTTAAATTAATAGGGAAGAAAGCCTTAGCCCAGTGTAATCTCAATGGCCTTGCGGTGACCGCTTTGCTTGATACCGGGGCCCAAGTCAGCATGATTGATCGGATTTGGAAAGACAAATGCTTACCCACTGTAGAAGTAAGGCCTCTAGTGGAGCTAATGGGCATGACAGAGAAATTAGAAGTTTATGCCATCAATGGAGATTTAATACCCTTTGATGGTTGGGCTGTCATCACTGTCAACTTACAAGGAAACGACAACCCCGACCTCTCAATTAATGTTCCTTTTCTGGTGAGCCACATCCCAATCGAGAGGCCGTTGCTGGGCTTTAATGTGGTAGAAGAGTTAATTCAGGGCCAACCAGAGCGTTTAGTTCCTACCTTAGTTTCATTGCTCTCCAGCGCAATAGCTGTATCAAGTGAGGAAGCCCAGACCCTGGTTGGTTTTGTACAGATTCCTGAACACCCCACAGAGTGGGGACGGTTGAGAGTAAACCGAGACAGTGTTTTGATACCGGCAGGCCAGGTAACATGGGTAAAGTGCAGAGTCCCGTCCAAAATGGACCAGTCTGGCACAGTAGTCCTGTTTGAGCCAGATGAGGACCATGTGCAGTTGGAGCAGCTGGATATGGGGGAAGGACTTTTGGAATTCCAGAGCTCATACGTTGCGGTCCCTATCGGCAACCACTCTACATGCGACATTGTCCTGCCTCGCAACACTATCCTAGGGTACATCCACCCCGTGGAGACGGTGTTGGAAACAGACAGGTCTAAGGAAACAAAGGCCAATTCGAAGTTTCATGGTGCATCGGTGGCAGCGGTGAATGAAAGCTCAACATTATGGCACCCACCTGTTGATCTCAGCCATCTAAGTGGGGATCAACAAGCAGTGGTCAAGCAAATGCTGCATGAGGAGTCTGCATCTTTTGCCCGGGATGGGGATGATGTTGGCTGCATCCCGAGTCTCCAAATGTCAATCAACCTCAAAGATGACATACCAGTACAACGTGCCTATTCCTCAATACCCAAGCCGTTGTTCAAAGAAGTAAAGGACTATATCCAAGACCTTCTAGCAAAAGGGTGGATTGTAAAATCTAAGTCCCCTTATTCCGCCCCGGTAGTCTGTGTTCGGAAAAAAGATGGCTCCCTGCGCTTATGTGTGGATTATCGCCTCCTAAACAAGAAGACCATACCAGACAGGCACCCATTGCCGAGGATTCAAGACCTGATTGACACCCTGGGAGGGTATTCTTGGTTTAGCATCCTTGACCAGGGAAAAGCTTATCACCAGGGCTTCATAGCCGAGGGTTCGAGACACATGACCGCCTTTATTTCTCCATGGGGGCTATATGAGTGGGTGAGAATTCCATTCGGCCTGTCCAATGCACCTGCGGCATTCCAGCGCAGCATGGAGGAGATGCTGGTCGATCTCAGGGATGAGTGCTGTGCCCCATATCTTGATGATGTGTTGTGCTATGCCCGGTCGTTTGAGGAACATGTAGGAGTAATCCGAAACGTTCTTAAGACTCTTAGGCGCTATGGAGTAAAACTTAGGCCTGAGAAGTGTGAACTCTTCCGTCAGGAAGTCCGGTATGTGGGTCGCCTAGTGTCGGCCAAAGGAGTGAGAATAGACCCTCGCGATCTTGAAGCAGTAACAGCACTCAAGAGTAATAGACCCAAGACAGTGGGAGAGGTGCGGAGACTTCTTGGGTTCCTCGGATATTATCGGCCATTCGTACAAGATTTTTCATGTGTGGCCAAACCTATCTACGAACTACTCCAGACTCAGCCAGGGTAACAATGCATCAGTATGGTCAAAGAAAGAGAAAGGGTCCCCAGATGCCCTCTCGAACACCAGTGGAATGGACCGGTGAACACCAGAAAACACTTGACCTGCTGATTGACATGCTGGTAAATCCCCCGGTCTTGGCTTACCCAGACTTCAATCTCCCGTTTGTGTTACACACTGATGCATCAGAAAAGGGCCTCGGGGCTATCCTTTATCAGCACCAGGATGGAGCATTGCGGGTCATCGCATACGGCTCCAGGACCCTTTCTCCAGCTGAAAAGAACTACAGACTGCATAGTGGGAAGCTAGAGTTTCTTGCATTGAAGTGGGCGGTATGCGAGAAATTTAGGGACTATTTGTTTTACGCTCCTCACTTTACAATTTACACTGATAATAACCCCTTAACCTACGTTATGAGCACTGCAAAACTGAATGCAGTAGGCCATCGTTGGGTGGGAGAACTGTCAGATTTTCGCTTTGATATCAAACATCGACCTGGCAAAGCGAACATCGATGCTGACACGCTATCACGCCTTCCTCTTGAAATGGAGAAATATTTGCAGAGTGCACAGAGGACCTGTCACCAGAGGTTGTACGAGCGGTCTGGGATGGAACTCATGCTGCCAGAAAGAAGGATGTGGCGTGGATCGCAGCACTCAGTATGGCTCATGCAGACATAGACCAATCCTTCTCTGCCCCCTTATTGCCGCCTATAAGCAAGGTTGATCTAGCCAAAGCTCAAAGGGATGATCCAGTGATCTCTAGGATAATGGAGATGAAAGAGACCAAGGAAGTGCCGGATGAAGACAGTAGGAGAAGGGTGATTGGTCCAGCCAGGAAACTCTTAAGAGAGTGGAGCAAGCTGTTTTGGAAGATGGGTGCCTGTATAGGCACATGGCTGGAAGGAAACAGCTTGTTCTGCCAACAAAGTATAGACAACTTGCTCTGGAGCACCTGCATGATAGGATGGGACATATAGGCCATGAAAGAGTAACTCACTTAATGAGGGAGAGGTTCTACTGGCCACACATGAAGAGAGAAGTAGAGGAGTACATCACCAAAAGATGCCCATGCATCAAAGCAAAAAACCAGTGACTCATGTCCGAGCACCCATGGGGAGTATAACTTCAAGCTCACCATTGGAACTTGTCTGTATCGATTATCTGCACCTGGAGCAGAGTCAGGGAGGATATGAATATATATTAGTTGTCATTGACCATTTCACACGATTTGCTCAAGCTTACCCTACAAGAAACAAGTCCGACGACAGCTGCTGAGAGGTTGTTTAACGACTACATCCCTCGCTTCGGTTACCCAGGAAAGCTACATCACGACCAGGGCAGAGAGTTTGAGAATGAGCTTTTCCGAAATCTCCGACAACTGGCTGGAATGCGTCACTCGAGAACATCTCCATATCACCCTCAAGGGAATCCAGCTGAGAGATTTAACCGGACTCTCCTTCAGATGCTCCGAACAATGGCTGAGAAAGAAAAAGCAAAGTGGAAAGATCACCTGCCCCAGATTGTACACGCCTACAATTGCACCCGTCATGAGTCAACTGGGTATTCCCCATTCTATCTGCTGTATGGGAGACATCCTCGCCTTCCTATTGACTTGATATTCGGGCTGGTTGAAGAAGACGAGGGGCAAATGCCCAGAGGATTTGCCGAACAGTGGGCTAGAAGAATGGGTGAGGCATACCAAATAGCAAGTGAGAACAGCAAGCAGGCAAGTGCACGAGGCAAAGCCCAGTACGACCTTAAAGTCAGAGGGGTAGTGCTAAGACCCGGAGACAGGGTATTAGTCAGAAATCTCAGTGAACGTGGAGGTCCAGGAAAACTCAGACCATACTGGGAGAGAACAATCTACGTGGTCAAAGAGCAGGTGGCTGACAACCCGGTGTATAAGGTGAGCCCGAGAATGGAAGTAAGAAGGGATCTCGCACACTACATCGAAACCTGCTGTTGTTGGTAAATGATTTACCTGTAGAAACTCCGTCAGATCCTGGGAAATCTGCAAAACAGAAGCAAGATAGACAAAAGAGCAGAGAAACACAGAGCAAGGAGCCTATATACCATGGAGATGGAGAGACAGATTTGGATTCGGATGACTCTGGAGAGTATTGGCTGATGACTCCTTCAGGTTGGACAGAATCTGAAAGAAGGAATACTTACCTGCCAAGGCCAGAACCAAGTCAGGAGAATCCTTTGATGGAAGTGGTGTCACCAGCTTCTGCAAGAGGAGAACAAGTGCAAATACAAGTGTCACAGGAGAAAGATACCCAAATCAGTAGTCAGTCAATGGATGAACCTGTTCACTTCGCTGTATCCTCACCTAGAAGTGAAGAAGACAGGGAAATCAACAGTCTTTGGATGAATGATGCAAGGGAATATGTAGAGGAAGAAGATCCGGTTACCACAAGACGATCCACACGAGAGCGAAAACCAAAGCGCATGTTCACATATGAGACACTGGGTCAACCCTCAATACAACCCCAGACCACACTCAATAGTGTAGTAGCTTACACACTACCATATTTACCAGTGTGGGCAACACCTTATCCTATGCCACATTCCTTTCAGATTACACCTTACACTGACATAAACACATTTACACCTTTCACATCTACAATGCCAGTATATTGAGTAAAAGAAACAAAAAGGTTATGTGTTGTGTGAGTTTTTGTAACTGGAGCCTATTTCATCTTGTCAGGGAGGATGTGACACCCTAAAGTATGTACACATTTTGGGTATTTTAGTTTTGGAAGAAAAGTTTATTTTCCATATACAGGTTTTTATTTACATATATTTGATGGCAAAGGTAAGGGGAAGCTGAAAATAATAAGTAAATGTCAAGTGAAAATCATTGTCTATTGTTGAGTGAGATCGGGACTTTTATTTTGAAAATATGCGGATGACTCGGAGAAGCAGTGTTGTGTTTGCCCGGCATTTTCACAATTGCTGGAGATTATGTGAGACACAGACACGCTTGCTTCTGTCTCCTCAATTCTTCCTGTTTTCGCAGGTATGACTTTCCCAGGAACAAAACAATATGTACACGAGTCATATCATTTCGATGTGTATGTTCATGTTGTAAATATGTAGAGTATAAACGTTCTAGTTCGTGAAAATATTGGGAAAAGAAAAACGTAAATCGTCCGCCATTTTGTGGAAGCTGTGAAATGGACGAATGTGCTCAAGAAATGCCTTTTATTTGATTTATACAGGCTCCAGTTACCAGGTTATGCTCTTTGTTGGTTTAATCCTATTATATTTGTGTTTGATTAGAGTTCATGTGTGACATAATAGTAAAGCACTTCTCCAGTTAAATGTTTCAAACAGACATTCCAGTGCAAACGAATGTAGCGTTAATGCAGTAATATTTCATGCTTATGCAGAAGGAAAAAGTAATGTTAAAATAACATGATGGCAGATCTGATTATAAAAATCAGTATTTTGTATGTTAAATGTGTATGGTTCACACATATTTCTCAGGTTCTCAGGCCTTACGTGTTAAGTCATGTGTGATGATTTTATATGCATAAAATAACTTTTGAATTGTCTGAGTAGATTTAAAGAAGGAAAGTGACAAGCTTAAATGTATTATTTGTTTGTGTAAAAAGGGGAAAACATGAATGTGATTTGTGCAAAAAGAAATACTTTGAGAAAGCTTTATTGGATTACAATGTGAAAAAAAGACATTTAATAAACAATTGCTGGAGATTATGTGAGACACAGACACGCTTGCTTCTGTCTCCTCAATTCTTCCTGTTTTCGCAGGACTTTCTTATCTGTCAACACAACCTGCTGTGTGGGGTGTGTAACACATACATACAAGTATTGACATGAAATTTAATTATTATTAATATAGTATTTTTTGGGGGGATGTTGAGATATTTGTGCAGTGTTAAATGCTTTTGTGAGCTCATGTTAATAGGAAAAGGTTGGGCGTCTTGAAGGTATGTTGCATCTTCATTTTTTCTTACAAATTTAAAGCTATATGTAAAATATGTGGTTCAAAAACAGCATTTTAATTAGTGCTGTCAAATGATTTATCGCATCCAAACAAAAGTTTTTGTTTACAAAATATATGTGTGTGTACTGCGTATATTTATTATATATTTATAAAAACAACACATGCAAGATATATGTTATGTTTATTAAAATATATTTATATATAATATAAAATATAATAATATAAATGTACGTATATGTAAATATTTTCGGAATGAGTGTATTTTAAATATACAGTACATTAATAAAAAAAACAGTACACAAATATTATGTAAACATAAACTTTTATTTGGATGCGATAATCGCAAATAATCATTTGACAGCACTAATGTAATATTTTTTGTGATCATTAAAAACAACAGGTTTGATTACAAGCAGATGCGTTCGGCTTGGCAAGTAACCAAAATATCATACAAACCTGTAATCTTGACCCAAAACTACTGACAGAAAAACTGACGCAAAGACATTGCATAAGGATCATTTAAAACAAACTAGTGAAGGCAAAAAAGTCCAAAACATGTTCTATTGTAAATACACATACACAACATTACTATTGATTAAGTATGTCGATTTTTTGACAGCTGTAGTATTTTCACAAGGAAATTGTTTGGTATAACACTATAGGCCTATATAATGGCAAGGAACTTCCTCACTTAAATTGATAACCCCGTTGTTTCTCTATAGTTACTTTTTTTCAGCCAGAGTTTATTTATATTTTGTTAACACATCCCATCCCCTTAGTCGTATGGGGCAAACAACCAGCAAGTCTGCCAATGAGCTGGCTGATCTGTGGGATTTGAAGCGAGCACAATAGGTGTTATGTGCTGAGAATCTAATCTTGTTGCTCAAGCCTGGTTTTCTCTTCTGTGGCTTTACAGAAGGCTGGGCCTTAACTAATTTTTACCAAAAAATGCACAGCTTCCTTACCAAAGGCGGCCTGTGCGCTTGGATATAAAGGTCAATCTTTGGAAAAGTGCAGCTAAGCCTCTCACAATGTGGTGTACTGAGATTAGAATTAATCTTGGCTATTTTGGGGTGTTTTTTTTTCCAAAAATGCTGATTGGGTATTTGCTGATGGAGCCTGGAGGATAAGCTACTTAGGCCTCTTGCTCCACCATGTCACATTCAAAACATCCAACATGTCCAATTTACTCTCGATAAAGAGCAAACTATTTGAATAAAACAACAATATTTGTGAAAGTTACTACTGCCTAACAAGGACAACTTTTGTATATTTTATGCTACAGCGTGTTTCTGCTTTAGTGCTCCTTGTGACCCTCTTTAAATATTACAAAAACCTCTCTTTTGAATTTTATTTGAAAGAATAAAATGTTACGACCACACACTGTTTTTCTTGCTAATAAAACTGTACATAATTTTACCCTCTCAGGTGCTAATAGCATACATTTTGACAAACCCGTGATCTCACGAGGAGAGAGCAAGCGTACTGCAGCTCGCATAGTGCGATTATGAAAAGATTAGCTCTCTCTCAGATTTGTTGCAAACATTCTTAAATTATTGTCACTTGCAGGAGACAAAAGCCCTTTGAAATGTCAAGGAAGCTGGTTCAAACCTGAATCATATTCTGTACAAAGCAGAAAAGGATACAAATCCTGAGGAAACAGCTTTTTTTCTCTACCTCAAGATTTTTGTCTCTACAAAACTTCGTCATTATGAGTTGGCCTGAAACTTGCTAGCTAAAAAGTTGCTAGCTAAAGCATTCCAAGCGTTGGGTGTTCATCTGAAAAGCATTGAGTTTTTAAATGAACTTGAATCCCGACAATACTAGGCCTTGTAGGAGTGTAAATGGGGTACAAATGTTTTGAGCTTTTTCACTTTCAGTCACATTCGGAAAACACTTGAGACCACGTTGCATTTAGTGTAAACACTCATGTGGTCGAACGCGTTTTGAACGCACCCTGTCAATCAACTATAATAAAAACGGTTAAACTTTGACTGTTTTGTAATCGTACTGATACGAATCGTCTGATATGAGCACGCGACGAGAGACCATTAAAGCACATCTGATGTTCAATAGGCAAATACAGGTACTTCATTAAAATAACTGAAAATTCTGCTCGTAATGTCATGTTTGTGGTAACATCCAAGTATGTTTGGAAGAAATAGGGCGTTTAGGATTAGATGCTCACCTAACGTTTGTTATTTTTTAAATGTATAACCCTGTGAGTCATAATTACGGTGATCTATATTTAGAAAGCTATTCAAATTGACAGGAGATCCATGATTTCCTTAGATGCCAGTTTACAGGGTAAAGCGTCTCATTTTGTGTGAGTGAACGGCAGAATGTTTTGAGCTCTGATGAAGGTTACACACTGAAACAGATGCTTGCACTTAGCATGGAGAACCATCAAACCATCTGTTCAACAGCCTCGGCCTGACAACAACTTTATCAGCTTTTGCTGAAATACTGGCCTCTGGTGGTTAATAATTATCATGCATAATAAGAACTGCAGGCGTTTTGTGTGTTTCAGCACATATGGAAGTGCGTTATCTGAAACATGCTTGAATTATTCTGTGAATTCTAGTGATTTTTTCCTTTCTTTGTCCAATTTAATTATGTTCCTGTTTTCCAGGAATACGTGTTTTACTTTGGAAAAAGTCATTGTTGCAGTACCAAACCTCTCCACATGAGTGTGACATAACACTAATAATCAAATATGAACGGTTGCCCTCAAAGAGATTCTAGTAAATATAACATATTTGTATTACAGATATGTGGAAATGTGCATAAACCATGGTCGAGAGTGTTGTTGTTGTTAACTAAACTAAAACTATTTAAAATCGTTTTGGTTAACTTAATAAGCTAAAATAAAATATAGCCTAAATATTAGACAAAAAAAAAACTTTGAAATGTTGCCCTGGCAACTAACTGAAATAAGTTTAAGTAAATTCCTAAAACTGAAATAAAAATAAAATTAAAGCTAAATAGAAATGTTTTTAAAAAGAAAACCAATGACAAAAGCATAACAATTGCTAAAACGTAAACTAAAATTACATGAATACTGAAAATATAAACATAAAATCAAATAAAAATAGTATAATAGTATACAAATATGATTAAATATGACATGAACTAAACACAAATATGATTAAAAATGGCTTGAACTCAACTATGGTAATAAACAATATAGACATCCATAACATGTACTGATACTGTGAAGATCTTACAAATAACGTTCTTCAACTAATCTTTTCAACCCTGCCAGCCCTTTTCATTGACTTCAAATTAGTGTACTTTTGAAATTAGTGTTGTTTTAGATGGAAAATTTTTAAAATGATGCAATATGAAAATTAGTTTGGATTCTTTTTTGATCATGTTAACCTCTGCTTCTATATATGTGTGGGAATGTAGACTCTGTAATATAACTGACAGTAATAACAGTATGTGTGATTTAGTATCTGGTTTAATGTACTGTCAAAAGATGAAATGCTCTACAGTAATAAGCTGTGCATCATTATGGCTCTTGGAGTGCTGTTGTAAATCTTGAAATCAAGTCTCTAGAGGCTTAAGTTCGTGGCTGATGGCATTACCTTCACTTGAAGCAGATTAATAGTCGATGCAGTTGAGATGTTGTGACGCAAGTTGCTAACAGAGTCACTTTACACCCCTTATCTTTCATCACGTCTAAAGCTTGACTGCATATCACAACTAAGCTGTTAACAGGCCCTTAAATATGACCTTATCCCATCACATCATCTTTTGATTGGAGACAACTTCATACACTTGGTAGTGACTCATAATGTCACTCAGAGAGACTATGTCAAGATAATATGGGTAGTGCAAGCACAGTGGGCGCTTTTTATCAGAGCGTCACCCAAGGCCAGCTCCGACATGTTTGGCAATTGCATCCATGGCATGCAACGCTCCCTGGCAGCCGCTCAACAAAAGAGCGCTCTAGCTTCTCTGTTGATACCCAATCAGCTGCTTACGCAAGCCTCTGTGAGGTCATATCAGAGGGGCGGAGCTACCTGACTCTCAGACTTTCAGTCTGCCCTGCATTTAGTGCAAGAGGACATTTTACTGCTGCTAGTGGTTAAGTTCCATTGTGAAAAGAAGTACACTTTAACACTGTTAAGAAATAATATGCTTTAAATAATACTTAGGTGCAAACTCAATTTCATGTTTTCATAATCTTAATTGCAATGAAATAGAGTTACAGTCTAGGTTATAGGGCTATTAAATGCAATTAGCTGAACTTTAGTGGGACTTTTTTGTATTTTGTATATATGTATTTGGATAATAAAAAAAAATATATTTAATACTTTTAATAATGAAGTTGCAATTTTTACATTTAAAATGCTAATTAAAATGTAATATTGAATAACCCTGCAGTTAAAATTATAATCAAGGACTTTATTAGTTCATTTTAATGCTTTAGACAGCGCATCAAAATAAGTGTTTAAGAGCACAATGTGTGATTTTTTAAAGTGCATTTAAGTGTGTAAAAAACAATGAAAGTGTACCCTTTTTAAATACATTTTACTGGCCTTTTATTTCATTATTATACACGGCAAAGCTTACAAACTGTAATCCATTACTGATTCCAAATTACATAAAAATAACAGTTACGTAATCCTTAACATTACATTTTAGGTAATAGGCTATAATCAAACTACTTTGAGATTACTTTTGACCTAACTCGTTTATTACATTGATTTGAATGGGATAATCTTGAATCACATTGATATACAAATACAAAGAGTAAGAAATTATATTCCATTCATTGTTATTAACAGCATGTTTTTAACATATTTCTTACATATTATATTATATCTGCAAGTACAGCTAGCTATGTACTTAAAAAGTATAAAATGTACTTTTAACATTAGCACAATAAAAGTGCTTATTCAATTAAGCACCTTTTGTTTTAATAACCAGAGTTATATATTGACATCCTGCAACCTTAAGAAAAGATTAGTGGTTTCTGATGGTCTGGAAATGTAAAAAGAAACCACGAGGAATTACATGCAATGCACTGCGCTAAACTAGAGAAATGTATTTCACAGAATGCACCACAGATGTAAATAAGAAAGAGTCATCTTTATTCAGTTTGTTCACACACTTAAGATGTACATATTTACAAACGCTCATTTGTACAATGAATTTAACCGCTAAACCCTCGTGGTCAAGCCTTGAGGTTTGTGTCACAAATACATAATTCACAGTGCAATATGAACTCTGTGCACTCGTGTCAGCTTTCCCCATGTGTTGCATGCATGAGACAGGCATTTTGCATACCCTCCAGCCTTCCTTATAAAGAGCCTTTCAGAAACCATAAACGTCGTGTATCACCATTATGCTTGGATTCAGAGGTAACACACAATCCCCAACACGAGGAGAAGCAGAAAACAGACCTTTATAGGACACTCTACCCTTACAGTAGTGCTATTGTAGTACTGTTCTGCTTTCTTTAAAGTGAGAGTAAAGCTACGCGTATGTAGTCATACTGAGCGCACTAATCTGGGTTCATAGCACTTTCCTCTTCGTTACACCAACGCCCAGCTGTTGAGTCATCTTATATCTTACCCCAGTATGAACTGGCCTGCCATACTGAAGCCTCATGCTTTTTGAGGTTGCTTGGATTCAAGTAAGGAAACCGTGACTAGAAAGACAGACCAGGAAACAGCAGAATAAATGAACACTTTGTATCAGTCTGTAAAAGCTCATCCTGAACATTAAGAATCATCATATGTGACGGTGACCCCTTGGTTGTCACGGAATCTTAAAGGACAATGAGTGACATTTAACCTTTGAACGGCGCTTCTGTACAGTTTGGCAATCTCGGAGGTCTTAAGTCAGAATAGCTTATAGCATGTAATGTAAGACGAAGTGCCACTTAAAAATTAAGTGAAGAATTAAATGATCAATTTATTACACTTATTATATAGACAAATATAGACTTAATTACTAAATTTTGTATTTTATTAATTAATGTTTAAAATTTAAAATTTAATACAAAATATAATTTTAATTATTATTATTATTTTATCAAATTTTATATATAAACCATTTGCCAATTGCTTTCTTTATCCGTTTGTCAGTCAGCTTCAAAAATATCATTGGATAGTTCATAAATGGCTGCAACCAATGAAATTTGACAGAGTTTTAGGATACGCACGTTTGACGCACAATGGCTGCCAATGTGTAAAGAACAAAATAATAAAGAAAAGCAATTAGTTGTTGTTTTAAATGCTTTAAAATAAAAACATTTGCATTTAAAAACTATTTATCAATGCATCCCCTATTATATTTAGCAAAATTTCTAAACATGAATTAAGTTAATGTGTATTTTACATTTTTCTATTGAAATGATTTTAAATTAAATGCATTGGTAAATTGTTTTCTTCGTTGTATTTTTTTAAGCTGCACTTCTCGTCCTCCATATGTATGTATGTGTCAGAATCCCTCTAGGTTCATCTCATTCTCCTCCAATTAAAATAGACAAGTAACGTTGGTAACCCA